>WNYA01001426.1:43020-73407 GCA_019512145.1 Engystomops pustulosus
GAAAGCCAGCGCGATTGTGGCAAAATCCAATTGCATGCGCCAAAATCATGGCGTAATTCGGCGCGAAATGGAAAAATTTGGGAAACTCGACGAAAATGCGGCCATGCACCCCTTAGTAAATGAGCCCCAATGTTGTGAGGCTTCAGCTAAAACCAACCAACTTCCTGGTGGGAAGGTGTGATTTTATTTTTCCTACTATATTTTGTTAAAATATCAACAAAAACATTAGTATATAACAAAGAGAGGCTGAACTACCACACAACGGAGAGTGCGAGATGTGGTCACACGTCAGCCCCAACACGCAATTCAACCGCCCAGGTCTTTATCAAGGAGCCTTGATCCGCGCGTCGGAGCGGACACCAGACAGTGTGACCACATCTCGCACTCTCCATTGTGTGCAGGTGTAACCTTATTATTGTGTTGTGACGTCTTTGAGCACCATATGCAACACCCTCGCCGATGCAAGGCGGAGGAGTGGTTGCGAATACGTCCCACCATGTAGCTTGCAGCCTGTGTAGGGTCTAGTCAGCCCCACAGCATGTCACTACATCACACTACATAGTCCTTATAGGACACAGGGGAACATTGCAGTGGTAGATCCTGCCTGGTAAGGCAGGAGTTAAGTGTTTTGTGTGATGTCATATGTGTCAGCCAATCATATGTGTCACACTCTGTCTATGTGAGCTGAGAGGTAATTGGAGGAGCAGCCACCACCTGACCAGTGGGAGTAATAAAACCCCCGGCCAGGAATGTTCTAGAGAAGACTCTTAGAGGAGTTCCAGTCAGACCAGAGAGTCTGAACAAGTTAGACAGAGAGAGAGAGGAAAGGGGTATCATCCTACCTTCAAGGGTGATACCTGAAGCAATCCAGGACAAGCTGAAGCATCCTTCCAGGACACAGCTACCTACCAGCCTGGATGCAATGGCAGGCTGGGAGGTAGCTGTGTCCTGGTGGGGCATCCATATTGCGCTGCTATGATTGCAACTTCAGGTCTCCAGCATGGCGGCGACAGATGGGCCGAGTTCCACTATGTATGTGGTGAAACATCTGAAAATTCTGCCTGACACAGCTAGTTTGATAAGGGGATGATGTGCTGCATATCCTCTCGTGCTCCAGCGTCTGGGGTATAGAGAGTTGAAAGTTGCGCATGGAGACATTGGTGGACGCTGTGGAGGATCGTGGAGGCGAAATGGACAGGAAACAGCAGGGGCAGCATGCATGGATGCCTCTGAGGCTGCCTGATCTTGGGATGGTGCTGGCGGTCCGCTGCCAGGCGAGCTTTTGCCTGTCCAAGCCCCTGTCTCTCGGCTCCTCCCCACCCAAAATGGGCCTGGGGGCCAGAAGCGTTTACTTTGAAAAAATTATAATTTTCAAAGCAGGCCGGATCGTTTGAATATTTCCCCTAGGAATAATGGAATAAGATAGTGGTTCTATTTTTAATTGTTTTTTCGTAAATGGTTCCATGATTAGGAGCGACAGTATGGGGCATCCATATTGCACTGCTATGATTGCAACTTCAGGTCTCCAGCATGGCGGCGACAGATGGGCCGAGTTCCAGTATGTATCTGGTGAAACACCCGAAAATTCTGCCTGACACAGCTCGTTTGATAAGGGGACCATGTATGGAGGCAGTGAACTAGTAGTAGATTAAAGGTGCTGCTGTTAAAACTATGTTAGTTGCATCTTGGGATGGAGCTGGCGCTCCGCTGCCAGGCGAGCTTTCGCCTATCCAAGCCCCTGTCTCTCGGCTACTCCCCTAACAGCACTTCTAAGAACCTTTTGTATAAGATCAAGTGTAGTAGTGTTCTTATAAGTTTGGGTTATGGCGGGTGAGGGGAATGTAAACAGATGCGCAAGAAGCGCTGAAATAATATCGGTAAATGATAAAAGTTTGCCAGTATATTTTGTGGATAACACAGCAGGTCGGCGACAAAGTTAACAAGTTTGATGTGGAAGCCATGAAAACAACCCAAAATTCTGCCTGACACAGCTCGTTTGATAAGATGACGATGTATGGAGGCAGCTATATGGACGACTTTGGGAGGCAGCTATGGAGATGACGTGTGGAGGTAGCAATGGAGACAACGTGTGGAGGCAGCTAAAAAGACGACGTGTGGAGGCTGCTATGGAGACAATTTAATTTGGATAGTGCCTGTATGTGGCAGTCCAAAACAGTTTTCAAACCAGAGGAGCAGGTAGGTGGTCCTCCAGAAAAATTAAATAGATTGAGTGCCTGTATGTGGCACTCCCAAAAATTGTTTAAAACAGAGGACCGGGTAGGTGGCCCTCCAGTAAAATTAAATACATAGGGGCAGATTTACTTACCCGGTCCGTTCGCGATCCAGCGGCGCGTTCTCTGCGCTGGATTCGGGTCCGGCCGTTGTGACGAGCGCAAAGCTTCCGACTTCATACTGACCAGAGAGTTTTTCAACAGGCCAAGCAGTGGGATGGTGAGGCTTCTGTTACATTACATTTGTATTTGTTTCCTATGATTTGTAAAGCGCTGCAGAATATGATGACGCTATATAAATAAAGATTATTATTATTATGGAGGCAGTGAACTAGTAGTAGATTAAAGGTGCTGCAACTATGTTAGTTGGATCTTGTGATGGAGCTGGCGCTCTGCAGCCAGGCGAGCTTTCGCCAATCCAAGCCCCTGTTTCTAGGCTACTCCCCAAACAGCACTTCTAAGAACCTTTTGTATAAGATCAAGTGTAGTAGCGTTCTTATAAGTTTAGGATATGCCGGGTGAGGGGAATGTAAACAGATGCGCAAGAAGCGCTGAAATAATATCCCTAAATGGTAAAAGTTTGCCAGTATATTTTGTGGATTACACAGCAGGGTGGCGACAAAGTTAACAACTTTGATGTGGAATGCCCTGTAATAGCTCTTGGGCGGTGTGCCTTTTATCGCCTAGGCTCAGCAGTTTCAGCACCACCTGCTGCACCCCTGTCTGACAACCGTGTCTCCTCATCGTCCGACACCTCTTTACACACTTCTTCCACTACGTCAATAATGTCATCATCACCCACAGACTGGCTAGAAGCATTGTCCACAATCCACGACATCACCTGTTCGCACTGTTCTGGCGTCAGCAGTGCTCTACCACGAGTCCCAGTAACTTGAGACATGAACCTAGGGAGTGTAGCTCTGCGGCGTTCCCCTGATCCCTCATCAGCAGGTGGTGTCTCACCCCGCCCAGGACCACGGCCTCTGACCACTGCAGTAGTTGGACGCCCACGTCCACGCTCTCGTCCTCTACCCCTAGCCCTCGGGTTAAACATTTTCAAAATTAAAGTGTAAACTGTAAATTTTTCATTTTTTTTTTTGTTTTATTTGTTTTTTTTTGTTTTTTTGTTTTTTAAACAAAACGGTGCTATCCTATTGCTATGGCTAGTTTCTAACCTACACTGACAGCACAAAACTGGATTTTGTGCTGTGCCTAATGACTTTGAGTTATAAAAAAAAAAATGAGCAACGAGCAGTTTCGAGTACGCTAGTGCTCCAACGAGTGTGTTCACTCATCTCCATTTACAACATGTGGTGTCTGTCATATCTGCTTTGTTTTTATACTGTCTAGATGTTCTACTTTAAACTTTATTTTAAGACCAATTTTCCACCACTAAAGCTGAGACATTGGGGAGACGTATCTGCTGCACCAGATTTATCACTGTGATGTTACATTGTGGCGCAGTTTAAACCGGTTGTGTTCTACTTTACACCTTCATTAAGTTGGTGTAAACTGTACAATGTGGAGCACGCCCTACTGCACTTTTTTCAAAGGCCACAGACTCTTGTCAGACGAGTGGGAAAAGTGTTGAAAAGACATCTAAAAGTCTTAATAAATGGCTTAAATCTATGTATCCCTGGGGGGCTGTGTATATATCTATGTATTCCTGGGGGGCTGTGTATATATCTATGTATTCCTGGGGGGCTGTGTATATACCTATGTTGTATATATCTATGTATTCCTGGGGGGGCTGTGTATATATCTATGTATTCCCGGGGGGCTGTGTATATATCTATGTATTCCTGGGGGAATTTACTTTATTGAAAAAAACCCTTAGCCCGGCCCTGGTCGCATCAGACTTGCTCGTGTGTTCATGACCTTAGCCCGGTTCTTTCCTATTCTTTGATTGTGGACATCCTACAGTAAATATACCAGGTTATAAATTCTGCCTCTTTCTGATTGGTTATAAAATGCTTTGAAATTATTTATTGTTAAAAAATAGTTTTATTTATATATTACTTATAATATTTATATATTACTGGCCACATTGCTTCAGAATATCATCCACCAGAATATATGCAGAAAGTTCTTTTTGTCTGAGAATGTAATATTGTAGAATACTTACTCATAACACTCCGATGCATGCTGATCATATCTGAAGTCGTGAGAGTAACCGTGTACCACGGAGGCAGCAAATTCTATGATCCCTCCTAGTATCAGATCTGCGGGTTTTGTGGTGAAGCCAACATCATCAATCAGCTGAAGACTGCACGGAGAAGCCGCACAATGTACTCGCTCTATGGTGGAAAGTGTCACGAGAAGGATAGACATAAACCTTACCATCCTGTGTCCTAAAGGAAGAAAAGCAGGGATAAAATAAAAATCTTCTAATAATAATGTTTAACATTTCATTGTTTCATTTACACTTATAGCATAAATGTTGTGTTATTCCATTTCATTGTTTCATTTACACTTATAGCATAAATGTTGTGTTATTCATATCTCTCCTTTATGTTTGACTAATTTTGCAGAATAAAAATGCATTTGGAGAGAAAAATCACTTGTTTTCGCATCGCCGTCTTCTAAAGCGCGTAACATGATGATATTTTTCTTCTGAACTGTATTGGGGCTTATTTTTTGCAGGATGGGTTGTTCTTTTTTTATTGATATCATTGTGGGGTAAATGTGACTTTTTGATTACTTTTTATTGAGTCTGTTTGCGCGTTGTGCCTTAAGGGTTAAACAGCCATGATAGCAACTATCACAATCCCAGCTGTTACAGCAGAGGCCCGGCTGTATGTGGCCCGGCTGTATGTGGTCCCGCTGTATGTGGCCCGGCTGTATGTGGCCCGGCTGTATGTGGTCCCGCTGTATGTGGCCCGGCTGTATGTGGTCCCGCTGTATGTGGTCCCGCTGTATGTGGCCCGGCTGTATGTGGTCCCGCTGTATGTGGTCCCGCTGTATGTGGTCCCGCTGTATGTGGTCCCGCTGTATGTGGTTCGGCTTCTGCTTCTGAGCCTGTCCGATCTCCATGACATTGTGGAACATTACGATGTGATAACCACCTCTACACCATGGTGTTCCCCAATGTCATGTCGTGGTAAGGAGCTAAAATACTGGATTTGTATAAGTTCATCTGAGTATACTGTGACAGGGCCAGGGGAGAAGTGATAAGTGTTGTGTATGTTTCCCCTAGATTTCTGTCCTACACTTTCTAGGAAGCCAAAACCTGGTCTGGAGGAGCGGCTGCTGCAGTTTGGAGAGTTTGGCTTGGTCCCTGCTCCCCTAAGCCCCTCCAGGTGATTGAGGTGATTGGGGCTCATCACCAGTAGCTAATATGGAGGACATTATTAACCTCTTAACGCTCAGCGTCCGATATATCGGACGCTGAGCTCAGTGACTTAGCGCTCAGCGTCCGATATATCGGAAGCTGAGCTGATGCCGGTTCGGCTCAAGATCTGAGCCGAACCAGCATCAGGAAAGACGGGGTGCCGGCTGTGACTGATATTATAATCTATTGTATTAATGGGGGGCGGGATTCCTTTGATGTTCTATACCCCACACCCTCTTGCCCCGTCTCTCGTATCTCTGTATTTCTCCCTCGTGTTCTTTTGTTATTATTCATCCTCCTTCCCTTACTTCCCCGTAACTTCCATCGGCCGGATGCTGTGCCCTTATCCCCCTGTCGCTAATTATCCCCTCTACCCACCACTTGCTAGCGCGCGCTGTGCAGCCCTGGGCCTCTGGATATATCCGACTAGATGGATGAAGGGGTCCGGTTGGTGGATGGATGGTAGGTCACGGGCGGGCGGGTCGCTGTGCAATGTATATTCTATGTATTTGGTAATGGGCTGTGGATAGGCGTTGTATATATGCGATGTATTAATGGGGGGCTTGTGTATTATATCCTATTGTATTCAGGCGGCCGGGGGCTGTTGTTTTGTATATTCTATGTATTCCTGGGGGGGGCCTGTGTATGTTCGGGGTGGTGTAATATCTAGTAGTTTTCTAGGGGGGGCTGTGTATATATCTATGTATCCTGGGGGGGTGTATATATCTATGTATTCGTGGGGGGGGTGTGTATATATCTATGTATTCCTGGGGGGCTGTGTATTATATCTATGTATTCTGGCGGTTGAGCTTTGGTATATATCTATGTATTCCTGGGGGGCTGTGTATACATCTATGTATTCCTGGACGGGGGGCTTGTATATGTTATCATTGTATTCCTGGGGGGTGTTATGCTATATTATCATGATTCTGGGGGCTGTGTATATATCTATGTATTCCTGGGGGGGTGAGTCGGGGGGCTGTGTATATATAGTCTATGTATTCCTGGTGGATTTGTGCTGTGTATTACTATGTATTCCTGTGGGTGTGTTGTGGTATATATATGTGATTCGGGGCTGTGTCTGTGTTATATCTATGTATTCCGGGGGGCGTTGTGTATATATCTATGTATTCCTGGGGGCTGGTATATATCTATGTATTCCTGGGGGGTGTGTATATCTTGTATAATCTGGGTGGGTTGTGTATATATCATGTATTCCTGGGGGGGGCCTGTGTAATTATTATGTTTCCCGGGGGGCTAGTGTATATATCTATGTATTCTGGGGGAATTACTTTATTGAAAAAACCCTTAGCCCGGCCCTGGTCGCATCAGACCTCGTGGTGTGTCCTATGACTTAGCCCGGTTCTTTCATACTCTTTGATTGTGGACATCCTACAGTAAATATACCAGGTTATAATTCTGCCTCTTCTGATTGGTATAAAATGCTTTGAAATTATTTAGTTAAAAATAGTTTTATTTATATATTACTTATTATTTTATATATTACTGGCCACATTGCTTCAGAATATCATCACCAGAATCATATGCAGAAAGTTCTTTTTGTCTGAGAATGTAATATTGTAGAAACTTACTCATAAACACTCCGATGCATGCGATTATATTGAAGTCGTGAGAGTAACCGTGTACCAAGGAGGCAGCAAATTCTATGATCCCCCTAGTATCAGATCTGGGCGTGGTTTTGTGGTGAAGCCAACATCAGCAATCAGCTGAAGACTGCACGGAGAAGCCGCACAATGTACTCGCTCTATGGTGGAACAGTGTCACGAGGAAGGATAGACATAAACCTTACCATCCTGTGTCCTAAAGGAAGAAAAGCAGGGATTAAAATGAAAAATCTTTAATAATAATGTTAACATTTCATGTTTCATTTACACTTATAGCATAAATGTTGGTTCATATCTTCCTTTAGTTTGACTAATTTTGGAGAATAAAAATGCATTTGGAGAGAAAAATCATTGTTTTCGCATCGCGTCTTCTAAAAGCGCGTAGCATGATGATTTTTTTCTTCTGAACTGTATTGGGGCTTATTTTTTGCAGGATGGGTTGTCTTTTTTTATTGATATCATTGTGGGGTAAATGTGACTTTTTGATTACTTTTTATTGAGTCTGTTTGCGCGTTGTGCCTTAAGGGTTTTAAACCAGCCATGATAGCAACTATCACAATCCAGAGATGTTATCAGCAGGGCCCGGTGTATGTGGCCCGGCTGTATGTGGCCCGGCTGTATGTGGTCCCGCGTATGGTGGCCCGGCTGTATGTGGCCCTTACGGCGCCTGTATGTGGCCGCTGTATGTGGCCCGCTTGTTCGTCGGTCCCGCTGTATGTAGGTTCCGCTGTATGTGGCCCGGCTGTATGTGGCCCGGTGTATGTGGTCTCGCGTATGTGGTCCCGCTGTTGTGGGGCGTATGTGGCCCGGCGTATGTGGCCCGGTGATGTGGCCGGCTATGTGGTCGGTATGTGGCCCGGCTGTATGTGGCCGGCTGTATGTGGCCGGCTGGATGTGGTCCCGCTGTATGTGGCCCGGTAGTGGCCGGCTGTATGTGGTCAGCTGTATGTGGTCCCGCGTAGTGGTCCCGCTGTAGTGGTCCGCTGTATGTGGCCCGCTGTATGTGGTCCCGCTGTATGTTCCCGCTGTATGTGGCCCGGCTGTATGTGGTCCGCGTATGTGGCCGCTGTATGTGGTCCCGCTGTATTGGTCCGCTGTGTGGGGCGCTGTATGTGGCCCGGCTTGATGTGGTCCCGCTGTATGTGGTCCGCGTATGTGGCCGCTGTATGTGTGGTCCCGCTGTATGTGGTTCGGCTTTGCTTCTGAGCCTGTCCGATCTCATGACGTTGTGGAAAAATACGATGTGATAACCACCTCTACCACCATGTGTTCCCCAATGTCATGTCGTTGTAAGGAGCTTAAATACTGGATGTATAAGTCATCGGAGTATACTGTGACAGGGCCAGGGGAGAAGTGATAAGTGTTGTGTATGTTTCCCCTAGATTTCTGTCCTAACACTTTCTAGGAAGCCAAAACTGGTCTGGAGGAGCGGCTGCTGCAGTTTGGAGAGTTTGGCTTGGTCCCGCTCCCCTAAGCCCCTCAGGTGATTGAGGTGATGGGGCTCATCACCAGTAGCTAATATGGAGGACATATAACCCTCTTAACGCTCAGCGTCCGATAATCGACGCTGAGCTCAGTGACTTAGCGCTCAGGTCCGATATATCGGAAGCTGAGCTGATGCCGGTTCGCTCAAGACTGAGCCGACACGCATCGGAAACACGGGGTGCCGGTTGTGACTGATAGCCGGACCCCAGTGTAACACCCGCGATCGGAGTTGTCTCCGATCGCGGGGCTAACCCGTTAAATGCCGCGGGGTCGCGCGCCGCCGCGGCATCTAACATGCATCTGGGGGTCTTCGACCACTATCGCCACCCCCCCCCCGAACCGTTTCGGGGGCACCGATCGTCTGTGACGTCATCTTAGACACAGGCCCGCCATGCAAGTGTATAGGCTGACACTGATAATGCTCTGCAATACATCAGTATTGCAGAAATTATCATGAAAGAACAATAGAGGTTTCTTGTTCATGTCCCATGTATAAAAGTGAAAAAGTAAAAAAAAAAAGTTATTCAATACAAAAATAAGTCACAAATCACTAAAAATGCCCCCCAAACCCCCAAAACATTAAAGAGACATATAACTCAAAAAAAAAAGTCTAAATCAAAGACAAACCCCACATATATAGTATCACCGCGTCCGTAACAACCGTAGAATAAAAGTAAATCATTATTGAACCCCCACGATAAACGCCGTTAAAAGAAAATGTTATAAACCTTCAAAAATTATGATTTTTACCTTTTCAATCCCACAAAAATGCTATAAAAGTGATCAAAAAAACATATGTACTCCGACATGATACTGGTGCAAAGTACAACATGTCCCGCAAAAAAAACACGCCATAACCAGCTCCGTAGCCAAAAACGTAACAAGTTATGCCACTGGGAAGACGGCAATACATAAATGATAGATTTTCCCCACATTAGGGTTTTGTTTGACAAATTTAGGAAAACGTAAGAGTAAGAAAAAATATCGTGTCTGGTATCCCGTAATCGTATCAACCAAGAATAAAGATAACAGGAGATATTAGGATATTATACGGGGAACACCAAAATAGGGAAGAATCCAGTACAGAATTGATGCTTTTCTAATTCTGCCCTCAAAAAAAAGTTCCTAAATTTTCAACAATAGGTGATACCACCCCAAAATGGTAACAATGGAAAAAGCATCTCATCCCGCAAAAAAAATGGCATCACATGGCCCCAATAAACGAAAAAGCGAAAATTTATAGCCTTCAAAAGGGGCCAAGAGAGGAAACTAAAATCCTGGCAGCTGCAGCAACCTCCTTCCTTCTGCGTCTCACTGTGCCCCATAAAACAAGTCATGGCCATATGTGGGGGGTCTCTGCACTCAGGAGAAATTGCAGAACAAATTGTATGGTGGGTTTTCTCTTTTTATATTTTGGAAATGTGTAAATTTTAGGGCTAAATGAACGTATTAGGGAACAATTTGACCACTCTAGATTTCCCTCCATTTTGATTCAATTACTATGAAGATCTCAAGGGGTAACAATCTTTGTAAATGCGTGTTTCTGATAGCTTGAGGGGTGCAGATTTGAAAATGGGTTGGTATATTGGGGGTCTTTGATGCTAAATATATAAAATTTCATTCAAAACTGTATTTATCCCCAAAATAGTCAATTCTGAAAATCCGGAAAAAGCGATATTCTATTTGCAAGCCGCGTGACATCAAAATACATTATCCAGACATTTCAGAAATTATGAAAATGTAAAGTAGACAAATGGGGAAATGTTATTCAGCAACTTATTTAGGTGGTAAATCGATTTTGATTTCGAAAATGGCAAATTTTTCAAAAATTTATCATATTCTTTTTTTTTGTGAAATAAACGCAAAAACTTATCAGCCAAAATTTACCACACATGAAGCACAACATGGGGGAAAAAAACAATCTCAGAATCGTTTTGATAAGTAACAGTTATAACCATATAAAGCGACGCAAGTCAGAATCCAAAAAATCGGGCTGAGCCTTAACCTGCAAAGGCCAAAATGGCTGCGTCCTTAAGGGGTTAAACAGCTGATGCAGACTAACTGCAACAAGAGGCCAATGCACAGCAACAAGAGGCCAATGCACAGCAACAAGAGGCCAATGCACAGCAGCACGTGGCCTTCAGAGAACAGCAAGTGATAAACAGATCTGATGGAACAGATTAAAGTGCTGTCTGAAAGACCTCAAGTTCAGGCCCAAAGTGTCTCTGCGAGGAAGAGAGTGCAAACCTCCCTTCAAAAAGTGACCCCTGAGGATGATGTGGAAGCGTTCCTCACCATATTTGAAAGAGCAGCATTGAGGGAGAATCTTCCAGCTGACCATTGGGTGGATGTCGTGGCTCCATACCTCAGTAGTGAGTCCCAGAAAGCCTACTTTGATTTAAGTGAGCAGAATGCCAGACAATTCCCTAAGCTGAAAGACGAAATCCTTGCTCGTCTAGGACAGTGGTGGCGAACCTATGGCACGGGTGCCAGGGGTGGCACTCAGAGACCTCCCTGTGGGCACTCAGTCTGTTTCCCAGGCACAGAGATATTTCCAGACATGGCATCTTCCTGCAGTCTCAGGCAGTCTGCATTATTTTAAAGAGACCCATCTTAGGCTGCCTGGGACTGTAGGAATAGTGAGAAGGTACGATTTGGGTCCATTTAGAGCTATTAGAGAACTTGCTCCAGGCCCCCACGATTCTTCCTGTTCAAGGGGCCCTACCGTCCTTGAAGGTTATTAGGGCACTCAGGCAGTTATGTTACTGCCATGTTGACACTTTGGGAAAAGTTAGTGGGTTTTGGGTCACATTTTGGGCACTTGATCTCGAAAAGGTTTGCCATCACTGGTCTAGGAGTTCCACAGGCTGTCAGAGTACAGCGTGTACATACCTGGACATTTCACTTGGATAAACCAGTAAGGTCCCAAATGTATGAGCTGTTTCATCTGGCTGCAGCCTGAGCTCGCTTCAGCTTTACAAGTCGTGGAAAAAGTGGTCCTGGACAGGTTTATTAGAGCCTTATCAGTTCGGATTCCACGTTGTGTCGGACAAACAAAGCTCAAAGATGTGGATCAGCTAGTGGCGCTGGTGGAACGATATGTAGATACAGAGGACTATCTACATGATGTCTCTTCATTCCAGGCAACCCCAAGGAACCAAAAGACCTCTGAACTTGGTAAGACTGTTTCTAATATTAAGGGGGTAAAACAGGCCAAAAAAGTAGTAACTGGGACTGACTTTGTAGCTAGGCCATCAAGCCCAGCTAGTCCTAAGTGGACAATAAGTGGAATGGACATTGTTTGTTGGCGGTGTCAAAGACTGGGTCATGTGGCCGCCAACTGTCCCCTAGTGGATGAGCCTATGGAGTGTCATAGTGGAAGGAGAAAATCCTTGTTTGCTAGACCCGCCTACTCTGCCTCATTTTCTCCAAATGTAGAGCAACAAACTTGCCACATGGTTCATAAAGGACATTCTGTTGATGCTCTGCAGTACTCGGGTAGTTTGGTGACTCTTGTCAATGCCAGCTTGATGGACACTAACAAACTGCAAAACAAGCAAATGGGTGTCATCTGTATACATGGGGATACCAGAGAGTACCCCACTGCTATAGTGTCAGTTGAAACTCCATGTGGGACAGTGAGCCATGAAGTAGGACCTGAGTGAAGTTGGCCCACCCCACCTTATTCAAATCAAACCAAAACTGGTGTCAAACACCAAAATTGGTGTCAAACGTTTGTGCTACTTTTGTGTTGGTTTGTGCAGCAGAAACTTTCGTTTGTGCCACTATCATTTTTAAGATATTAATGAAAGTTTCCAGAGATCATCAGAGGTCAACCAGCAACCCCCCTCCCCCCCCACACACATTACCCAAATCAAATAAAACTGGTGCCGAACAATTCTGCTACGTTTGTGCTGGTTTTTATTGCTCAAATTTTTGTTTGAACTGGTTTGTTTTTTACCAGTTCATCCTAAACACCTTAAACACCTGAACATACCTTAAAAATGATAGCGGCACAAACAAAAATTTTTGCTGCACAAACGTAGCACTAACGTTTGACACCAGTTTTGTTTGATTCGGTTAATGTGGGGGGGCTGGTTGAACTTTTGACCTTTAATTTTTTTGTTCATATATTCAAAACAAAATCAGCACAAACAAAAATTTGAGCAGCACAAACATAGCAAAATCATTTGGGACCAGTTTTGTTTGATTTTGGCAATGTGGGGGGGCTGGTTGACCTTTGATGACCTCTGGAAACTCCCATTAACCCCTTATCACCGACACTAGTTTTCAGCTCAATGACCAGTCTCGATTTTTCGAATCTGACATGTCTCACGATAATTGGTTATAACTTCGGAACGCTTTAGCCAGGTGATTTTGAGACTGTTTTCTCGTGACACATTGTACTTCATATTAGTTATAAAATTTAAGTGATAAGTTTTGCATTTCGTTCTGAAAAAAAGGGAAAATTTGGCAAAAGTTTGTAAAAATTCTTCATTTTCCAAGTTTGAAATGTTCTGCATTACAGACAGGAAGTAAAACTACCAAAAAGCTATAAACCTAACATTCCCGGAATGTCTTCTTTATGTCGGATGATATTTTATGCTTCCGGTCATTTTTCTCGGATGTTATGAGGCGCAGAACTTTTGGTGCCATTTTTCTCATTTTCATGAAAATCGCCAAAACTCACATTTTGAGGGACGACTCATCCTCCAAGTGACTGAGAGGCCTAAATAATAGTAACACCCCATAAATGACCCCACTATAGAAACTTCACCCCTCAACGTGTGTAAAACAACTTCTACCAAGTCTATTAACTCTTTAAGTGTTTCACATGGGTTAAAACAATATGAACCTGCGATTTAGAAACTAGAATTTTTTGGAAAATACTTTCATTTAGGCCAAAACTCACAGTTTCAGAATAAATTAAATGATGAAACGCACTGCAACGTTTGATGCACAATTCCTCCCGAGTGTAGCGATACCCCATATGTGGTGGAGTATGGGCGCATGGCCGAGTAAAGAATTAATGGAGGCGCCATTCACAGCAGATTTGTATTGTCACATTGTACAAGCTATACATTTTAATTTTTTTTGGTAATGCGAACATATGAGGCTTATTATTTACGGGATGACATACAATGTACCGTATATACTCGAGTATAAGCCGACCCGAGTATAAGCCGAGACACCTAATTTTACCACCAAAAACTGGGAAAAACTATTGACTCGAGTAAAAGCCGAGGCTGGGAAGTGGATTGGTCACAGACCCCACCCCAGTATATAGCCAGCCAGCCTCCTATACTAAACATCCTGCCCCCAGTAGTATACAGCACTGCCCCCAGTAGTATACAGCCACCCCAGCCTGCCCCCAGTAGTATACAGTCACTCCAGCCTGCCCCCAGTAGTATACAGCCACCCCAGCCTGCCCCCAGTAGTATACAGCCATCCCAGCCTGCCCCCAGTAGTATACAGTCGTATACAGCCACCCAGCCTGCCCCCAGTAGGATACAGCCTCCCCTTAGTATACAGCTTGCCCCCAGTAGTATACAGCCTGCCCCCAGTAGTAAAACAACCTGCCCCAGTAGGTAACAAGCCTGCCCCCGTAGTCTACAGACTGCCCCCATAGTATACAGCACACCCCAGTAGTAAACAGGCCTGCCCAGTAGTATACAGCACTGCCCAGCCGCCTCCAGTTAGTTATACAGCATGCCCAGCCGCGACCCCCCCAGTTTAATATGTAATACAGCACAGCCCAGTTCCCCCGTAGTATCACAGCCACCCCCAGGCCTGCCTCCCGTAGTATACAGCACAGCCCAGCCTGCCCCCAGTAGTATACAGACACAGCCCAGCTTCCACCAGTAGTATACAGCACAGCCCAGCCTGCCCCCAGATAATAGACAGCACAGCCAGCTTCCTTCCCGTAGTATACAGCCACCCCAGCCGCCTCAGTAGGTACGCCACAGCCCAGCCTGCCCAGTAGTATACAGCACAGCCCAGCTTCCCCCAGTAGTATACAGCCCAGCCCAGCCTGCTCCCAGTAGTATACAGCACAGCCCAGCCTGCCCCCAGTAGTATACAGCACTGCCCAGCCTTCCCCCAATATATGACAGCACTTGCCCAGCCTGCACCCCAGTAGTATACAGCACAGCCCAGCCTGCCTCCAGTGACTATACAGCAACAGCTAGCCTGCCCCCCAGTAGTATACAGCACTGCCCAGCCTCCTGCCTCCAGTACTATACAGCACAGCCCAGCCTGCCCACTGTACAGCACAGCCCAGCTGCCCCCGTAGGATTACAGCCGAGCCCAGCCTGCCCCAGTAGTATACAGCCACCCCAGCCTGCCCCCAGTAGTATACAGCCATCCCAGCCTGCCCCCAGTTAGTATACAGCCACCCCAGCTGCCCCCAGTAGTATACAGCCTGCCCCAGTAGTAATACAGCTTGCCCCCAGTAGTATACAGCCTGCCCCCGTAGTAACACCTGCCCCCAGTAGTAAACAGGCCTGCCCCCAGCGTAGTATACAGCCTGCCCCCAGTAGTATACAGCACAGCCCCCAGTAGTAAACAGCCTGCCCAGTAGTATATACAGCACTGCCCAGCTGCCTCCAGTGTACAGCACTGCCCACCCCGCCCCAGTAGTATACAGCACAGCCCAGCTTCCCCCCGTGTATACAGCCACCAGCCTGCCCAGTAGATAACAGACAGCCCAGCCTCCCCCAGTATGTATACAGCACAGCCCCAGCTTCCCCCTAAGTAGGTATACAGCCACAGCCCAGCCTGCCCCCGTAAGTAATATACAGTCAGAGACGCCCAGCTTCACCAGTGTTACAGGCCACGCCCAGACCGCCTCCAGTAGTAACAGCACAGCCCAGCCGCCCCAGTAGGTATACAGCACGAAGCCCGCCCAGTACGTATTAACGCAGCCCAGAGATCTACACAAGTAGTGTATACAGCAAGCCCAGCCTGCCCCCCCAGTAGTATTACAGCACTGCCCAGCCTTCCCCCAATAGTTATACAGCACCTGCCCAGCCTGCCCCAGTGTAGTTACAGCAACAGCCAGAACCTGTCCAGGACTATACAGCAAAGACCTTATGCAGCACCACAGTAGTATACAGCAACTCCAGCCTGCCTCCCCGTACTAATACAGGCACAGCGCCCAGCCTGTGCCCCCAAGTAGTATACAGACCACCAGCCTGCCCCCAGTAGTATACAGCCCAACAGCTGCCCCGTAGTATACAGCCTGCCACCAGTAGTATCAGCTGCCAGTAGTACAAGGCCTGCCCCCGCCGTGGTAATAGTTAGTATAACAACCTGCACCCCAGTAGTCAAACAGCCTGCCCCGAGTTAGTATACAGCCTGCCCCTTAGTAGTTACGACACAGCCCCCAGTAGTAGTAAACAGCCTGCCCCACAGGTATACGACGCAAGCTGGGGGAGCCTCCGTAGTATAGACAATGCCCAGGCGGGCCCAGACAGGTAGTAACAGCACAAGCACCAGCCCCCAACGTAGTCTACAGCCACACCCCAGTCCTGCCTCACGTAGATTACAGCACAGGCCCAGCCTGACGCCCCCAGTATAGTTATACAGCGACAGCACCAGCTTCCCCCAAAGTAGTATTTACAGCACAAGCCACGTCACTGCCCCCAGTAGTATAAGCACAGACTCAAAGCTTCCCCTAGTAGTATACAGGCCACCCACAGCCTCTCAAGATAGGTAACAGCAGAGCAGCCTGCCCCAAACCGTAGTCTACAAGCCAGCCCGCTTCCCCAGTAGTTAGTAGATACAGCCCAGCCCAGCACTGACTCCCAGTAGTGAGTAACAGCCTACAGCCCAGGCCTGCCCCCAGTAGTAGAAAGCGGCCAGCCTTCCCACCAATAGTAACAGCAGCTTCAGCCTGCTGCCCGTAAGTAGTATACAGCACAGCCCCAGTGCTCCTCTTTATGGAAGCGAGACAGCAAAGCCTAGCCTGCCCCACGTAGTAGTGACTGGAAAAGCACTGACAGCCGCCTAATAGTAGCTATGACAGCTACAGCACAGCTCTGCCCCATTCTCAGTATCACAAGGACAGAATGCCAGCTTGCCACACCAGTAGAGTCACACAGAGCCCAGACTGCCCCAGTAGGATACAGCAACCCAGCCTGCCCAGTAGTATACAGCCATCAGCATTGACCCAGTAGTTATAAAGACACACCAGCCTGCCACCAGGCGTAGTATACCGCATGCCCCCAGTGTTGACGCTGTGGGGCCCCAGGAGTATAAGACGCCCCAAGTAGAGAAACAAACCGCCCCCCGTAGTAAACGCGCGGCCACCAGGCAGTAACAAGCCTGACCCAGTAGTATACAGGGAACAGCCCAGTAGTAAACAGCCGAAACAGATAGATACAGCATGACCAGCCTGCCTCCAGTGAAACAGCACTGCCAGCCGGCCCCAGATCAGGTACACAGCACAGCCAGGTCCCCCAAAGTAGTATACCGCCAACCAGCAGGCCTCCTCATTCGCGATCCACGCGGCGCGTTTCTGGGTGGATTCGGGGCCGGACGGGATTCACTAAGGCAGCTTCCTCCGACGTCCACCAGGTGGCGATGCTGCGCTGAAGTTCCCCGAGGCCGCCGCGAATGCACTGAAGTACACCGGCCTATTCCTAGTGAAGGTAAGCGCGAAGTCCACGACACTTTTTTCGTTTGGCCACGCCCCCCCCCATTTCCGTTGGTGATGCCAGCGCGATGTGCCACAATCCGATCACGTGCGCCCAAAACCCCGGGCAAAAGGGAGGGAAAATCGGGAAGAAATATTCGGGTAACACGTCGGGGAAAAAGCGTATCGGCCCTTAGTAATGACCCCATTGTTTTTACTATTGACAACTTTCAGGGCCATAAATTCTGGATTTTTTGTTGTCAGATTGGTGAGGGCTTATTTTTTGCAAAAAGAGTTGTTCTTTTCAGTCGTTTCATAAGGGAATGTAAACTTTTTGATCACTTTTTAGAACATTTTTGTGATGGTTGTTTGATGAAAAATTGTATATTAGGGGAAGTTTTCGTTTTTTTTTTTGTTTTTTTTACGTCGTTCACCGAGCGGGTTAATATTGATTAAGATTTATTGTACAGATGATACGGACAGGAGTAGTGAATGTGGTGATACCAAATCTGTACGTGTTTTTGTTTTATATACTTTATTTGCATTTATGTGTAAATGGGGAGATTATGGGACTTTTATTTTATTAAATTTAATTTATTATTAAAATGACTTCATCTTTTTTGTTTACTTTTTTTACATTTTCCCATCCTTTGGCTTGAGCAAGCGTTCATCCGATGCTGTTCAAGCATGTACACTGCAATATACTTGTATTACAGTGTATAGTGTAAGGGTTATAGTGTATAGTGCAGCTGCGCATGCTCAGTTACATACAGCCGGTTCCTGCCAGGAGGCGGGAGCCCGGCACACAGAGAGCAGCCGACAGCCTCGGGTCACTCGTCGGAACCCGGGGCTGGGCAGGACGGATCGGATCCCCGGTAGCACACCGGGGGGGTCAATCCATGGTGTGGACACTACATGCCGCGGTCATGCTTGACCGTGGCGTGTAAGGGGTTTAAACCCTGGGATCTGAGTTTTCCGATCCCGGGTGAAAGGGCCGGGATCTGGGCTGTGATATCACAGCCCGACACGGCACTTGCTGGACCCGATTGTCCCGAAACTTCTTCTGACACGCCGCCGTAGAAAGCGTCGCGTACAGAAGAAGTACCCTTAATGACAACGTAAAAAGCGATACGGCGGTCATTAAGGGGTTAATATCCTAAAAAAATGAAGCGGCACAAACGAAAATTTCTGCTGCACAAAACGTAGCACAAAAGTTTGACACCACTTTTGTTTGATTTGAACAAGGTGGGGGGGGGGGGGGCAACCTATCAGGTTGAAGTAGGATGTGGTTGTGAAGTTCTAATGAATTAATGTTATTGTGGGATGGGATTTCCATTGTTGGCGGCTTTGGGAATGCTTAATGTTCACTAATGAAAAACATGTCTTTTGTAGGCCCCTCCCAGTGACGATCCTGACCTGCCTGGTGCAAGCTGTAGGGGTAACGCTGGGGTGATGAAAAGACGCCTTTCCCTGTAGAGGTGTTTGCTGGGATAGATATAGAGGAAGGACACGAAGAAATCGGTCTCTTGATTTGCCAGTCTCCAGCGATAATTTTGGGACAGCCCAAACTCAGGGACATCCTACATTAATCATGCACGAGAGGGTATAAAAGTAATAAATTGGGTACCCCAAAAACCTGGGGTTGGATAAAATATTCCCCATTTTGATATGGAAAATAATTTGCTTACCAGAGTGGATGAAGTGGGTGGACTGTGTTGAACAACTTGTGGTATCAAAAATGCATCGTAGGAAGGTTAGGATCTAACCCCAGTCACATGTGCTCGGTGGTCAACTAGCAATCAGAAGACAAAGACCGTTTCTGCACAGCGGTTTTATTGGCCAGGGATTGCATTAAAGAGGTAAACGAGTATTGTGACTCTTGCCAAGGGTGTAACTTACACAACCCTGATACCAAATTTTACGAACCCTTGCATCCACACTGCTATCCACAAAGCCCTCCTCCTATACCTCCTTACCAACTGAGTCTGATGAAGGTCAATGTCTGACCGAAACGTCCACTTTGGATGTTTGTATGAAATTTAAAAAAAACCTTAATTTACAACACAACAGTGTGACTGGAGTTTACAAAATTCTTTATGCCTTAAGAGATTGGGATCCTCTCCAGGGCACCTGTGCAACTCGCTCCTTATAGTGTGCCGCAGAAATCCTTTCTTTACTGGATAAGACCGTGAGAACAGGCGAGTAACACGGTGGTTTATGTCTCTACAGAACTTTAGTTTCGTAGTGGAACACAGACCAGGACGGCAGATGGGTATTGCGGATGCCTCTCAAGGGTCTACTGTCAATGGCACAGAGTGTTCCGGCCCCCCGAGGTCGACACAGAGGGGGAGGATATGTGGGACACGAAACCAGGGGAAAGTGTAAATGTTTCCCAGATTTCTGTCCCTACACTTCTCGATAGGAAGCGCAAAACTGGTCTGAGCTGCGAGTTTGGAGAGTTGGGGCTTGGGTCCCGTGCTACGCTGATGACCACTCCAGGTGATTGAGGGTATGGGGCTCATTCACCAGCGCTCTGCAGAGGCTAGACAAGAAGAGGATTATCTCGGCTCCGTGGGAGAACCTTATGTGTGAGTAATTGCTGTGGTTGGGAAAGCCGTACAGGAGGTAGAGTTTCGTTGGTAGTGGAGGAAACTACTGTATTGGAAGTTAGTGGCCGGACCGGCCCTAGGGATTTATTCTGATAGATTGTATTTGTTTGCCATTTCTGCTTCAAACAAGCTAATAAAACTGGTTGCACCCAACTTGTCTGGACTGGACTGTGATGTGCATAAAGTGGCTCGTCTTCCCGAGATGGCGATCCCAGAGGTATAATCCCCATTCCAATTCTAAATAAACTCCTTAACATTGGGGATATGCGCCTTGGACATGGGGGGAGGCAACCAGTGAGTCAGATAGTGGCTTCCATTCTAAGTGTGACAAGGCCAACAACAAAACCCAACATCAAGATTGCTCAATATTTATACTATGGTCATGTATGATGTATCGCAGCACCCCAGAGGGGATCTTATGGGACTTTTATTTTATTTATTTAATTATATAATAAAATTATTTAATCTTTTTTTTAACTTTTTTACATTGTTCAAGCCTTTACACTGCAATACACTTGTATTGCAGTGTATAGTGTAAGTAACTGAGCATGCCGCGCATGCTCAGTTACTTACAGCCGGTTACTTACAGCCAGTTACTTACTCACTCGCCAGACCCGGGGGCAGCAGCAGGACCGATCGGATCCCCCGGTAAGCACACCGGTGGGTCCGATCCACGGGGGACACACTTGCACGCCGGGTGTTAGTGCCGGTGTCGGGCTGTGATCTTACAGCCCAGACCCGGCACCTCCTCCCCCCCCCTCCCCCCCACAGCCTTGCACTCCCAGTAGTATACAGCACTGCCCATGCCTGCCCCCGTAGTATACAAGCACTGCCCATGCCGCCCCCCAGTAGTATACAGGTCATGCCCAGCTCCCCCACGTAGTATTACAGCCACCCCAGCCTGCTCCAGTAGATACAGCACAGCCAGCCTGCCCCCAGTAGTATACAGCACAGCCCAAGCTCCCAGTAGTATACAGCAACGCCCGCCTGCCCCCAGTAGTAGTATACAGCACAGCCCAGCCTCCCCCCCGTAGTATACAGCCACCCCAGCCTGCCCAGTAGTTATACCAGCTGCCCTAGGCACTCCCCCAGTAGTATACAGCACAAGCCCCAGCTATCAGCCCCCCAGAGTAGTATACAGCCCAGCCCAGCCTGCTCCCAAGTATATATACAGCACCCCGCCCCAGCCTGCCCCCAGTAGATTACACCCACTGCCGCCAGCTTGCCCCCAATAGTATACCAGCACGCCCAGCCTGACCACGTAGTTACCGCACAGCCCAGCCCCTTAGCCACTCCACGAGATTACGTATAACAAGCCAGCATCAGCCTGCCCCCAGTAGTATACAGCCACGCCAGCTGCCCCAGTATACACAGGCAAGCCCGCCTGCCCCCAGTAGTACAGCACACCCAGCCTGCCCCCAGTAGATACAGCCACCACCTCCCCAGCCTAGCCCCCAGTAGCTACTACAAGCCTGCCAGCCAGTAGTATACAGCTGCCCCAAGTATATACAGCCTGCCCCCGTAGATAAAACAACCTGCCCAGTAGAGTAAACAGCCGTCCGCCCCAGTAGTAACAGCCATGCCCCCTAGTAGTATTACAGCACAGCCCACAGTGTAACAGCCTTGCCCCAGTAGCAGTAGCATACAGACGCCAGCCTGCCCAGTAGTATACAGCACGCCCAGCCCGCCCCCAGTAGTTATACAGCACCAGCCCAGTCTGCCCCCAGTAGTATACAGCACCCCAGCCTGCATTCCACGTAGGATACAGCCACAGCCCAGCGGCCCCCCAGTAGTAATACAAAGCACAGCTCCAGCTTCCCCCATGTATACAGCACGCCCAGCCTGCCCAGTAGTAAAAACAGCCTCGCTCCCCCAGTAGTTATACAGCCCACTGCCAGCCTGCCCCAGTAGTATACAGAGCACAGCCCCAGCTTCCCCCAGTAGCTATACAGCAACGCCAGCCCCCAGTAGATACCAAGCACAGCCTGCTCCCAGTAGTCTACAGCACAGGCCCAGCTCCCCAGTAGTATACAGCACTGCCCAGCTTCCCCAGTATTCGTATACAGCACTGCCCAGCACAGCCCCAGTAGTATACACGCACAGCCCAGCCTGCCCCAGTATATACAGCACGCCAGCTCCCCCAGTAGTTACGACAGCGCACAAGCCCAGCTGCAGCCCCCCCCAAGTAGTATACAGCACGCCCAGCCGGCCCCCCAGTAGTATACAGCACTGCCAGCCGCCTCAAGTACTATACAGCACAGCCCCAGACTGCCCCCATAGTATACAGCACGCCCAGTGCCCCTAGTAGTATATACAGCGACCAGCTGCCCCCAGTGTGATACAGCCCACCCCAGCCTGCCCCCAGTAGTTATACAGCCACCCCGCATGCCCCCAGTAGTAACAGCACCCCAGCCTCCCAGTAGTATACAGCCTGCCCCCTTGTAGTATACAGCTGCCCCCACGTAGTAGACGCCCTGCCCCCAGTAGTAAACAACTGCCCCCAGTATACAGCACCCCAGTATACAGCCTGCCCCAGATAGTATACAGCACAGCACCCCAGTAGTAAACAGCTGCCCCCATAGTATACAGCACTGCCCAGCTTGCCCCAGTAGTATACACGCATGCCCAGCGCCCAGTAGTATACAGCACAGCCCAGTTCCCCAGTAGTATACAGCCACCCCAGCCTGCCTCCAGTAGTATACAGCACAGCCCAGCCTGCCCCCAGTAGTATACAGCACAGCCCAGCTTCCCCCAGTAGTATACAGCACAGCCCAGCCTGCCCCCAGTAGTATACAGCACAGCCCAGCTTCCCCCAGTAGTATACAGCCACCCAGCCTGCCTCCAGTAGTATACAGCACAGCCAGCATGCCCCCGTAGTATACAGCACAGCCCAGCTTCCCCCAGTAGTATACAGCCAGCCCAGCCTGCCCCCAGTAGTATACAGCACAGCCCAGCCTGCCCCCAGTAGTATACAGCAGCTGCCAGCTTCCCCCAATAGTATACAGCACAGCCCAGCCTGCCCCCAGTAGTATACAGCACAGCCCAGCCTGCCTCCAGTACTATACAGCACAGCCTAGCCTGCCCCCAGTAGTATACAGCAACCATGACCAGCCTGCCACCAGTACTATACAGCACAGCCCAGCCTTGCCCAGATAGTATACAGCACGCCAGCCTCTGCCCCCAGTAGTATACAGCCACGCCCAGCCTGCCCCCAGCAGTAGTATACAGCCGCCCCAGTAGTATCACGCTCAGCCCCCCCAGTAAGTATACAGCCTGCCCAGTAGTAAACAACTGCCCCAGTAGTACACCTGCCCCCAGTATATACAGCCTGTCCCCCAGTAATACAGCACAGCCCCCAGTAGTAAAACAGCCTGCCCCCAGTAGTATTACAGCACTGCCCACCTGCCTCCAGTAGTAATCGAGCACTGCCCAGCCGGCCCCCAGTAGTATACAGCACAGCCCAGCTTCCCCCAGTAGTTCACAGCCACCCCAGCCGCCTCCAGTAGTATACAGCACAGCCCAGCCTGCCCCCAGTAGTATACAGCACAGCCCAGCTTCCCCCAGTAGTATACAGCCCAGCCCAGCCTGCCCCAGTAGTATACAGCAGCCAGTTCCCCCCGTAGATACAGCCAAGCCCAGCTGCCTCCAGTAGATACAGCACAGCACGCCCTGCCACCAGTAGTATACAGCAGAGCCCCCCAGCTTCCCCCAGTAGTATACAGCCAGCCAGCCTGCTCCCAGTAGATACACAGCCAGCTGCCCCCAGTAGTATCAGCACTGCCCACCTCACCCATAGTATACAGCAAGCCCAGTCCTGCCCCCAGTAGTATACAAGCAGCCCAGCCTGCTCCAGTACCTATACAACACAGCCTGAAGCATGCCCCCAAGTAGTATACAGCACTGCCAGCTTGCCCCCAGTAGTATACAGCCAGCCCAGCCTGCCTCCAGTAGTTACAGCACCAGCCTAGCATGCACCCCAGTAGTATACAGCATGCCCCAGCTGCCCCGAGTATACAAGCCACCGCCTGCCCCCATAGTATACAGCCACCCAGCCTGCCCCCCAGTAGTATACAGCCACCCAGGCCAGCCCCAGTGTATACAGAACCAGCCTGCCCCCAGTAGTATAATCAAGCCCGCCTGCCCCCAGTAGTATACAGCCTCAGCCCCCCAGTATGTATACACCCGCCAGCCCCAGTAGTATACAGCACAGCCCAGCCTGCCCCCAGTAGTATACACAACAGCCAGCCTGCCCCCCATTAGTATACAAGCCTGCCCAGCCTGCCCCCAGTAGGTATACAGCACAGGCCCAGCCTGCCCCCAGTAGTATACACACAGCCCACCAGCCTGCCCCCAGTAGTATACACACAGCAGCCTGCCCCCAGTAGTATACAGCATCCCAGCCTGCCCCCAGTAGTATACACTCACAGCCCAGCTGCCTCCAGTAGTATTACAGCCAGCCCAGCCTGCCCCAGTAGTATACAGCCACCAGCCTCCCCAGTAGTATACAGACAGCCAGCCTGCCCCCAGTAGTAGTACAGCAAGCCCCAGCTGCCCCCAGTAGTATACAGCCACCCAGCCTGCCCCCAGTAGTATACAGCACGCCCAGCCTGCCCCAGTAGGATACCAGTCACAGCCCAGCCTGCCCCCAGTAGTATACAGCACTGCCCAGCTCCCCCCGTGTATACAGACAGCCCAGCCTGCCCCACCAGTAGTATTACAGCACAGCCCAAGGCCCTGCCTCCAGTATATACAGCACAGCCTAGCCTGCCCCACGTAGATAGACACTGCCCAGATGCCCCAGTATATACAGCACAGCCCAGCCTGCCCCACTAGTTACACGCCACAAGCCACAGTTGCCCCCCAGTAGTATACAGCCGAGCCCAGCCTGCCCCACAGTAGTATACAGCCAACCCCAGCCTGCCCAGTAGTATACAGCCATCCCAGTGCCCCCAGTGTATACAGCCACCCCAGCCTGCCCCCAGTAGTATACAGCCTGCCCCCAGTAGTATAACAGCTTGCCCCCAGTAGTATACAGCCTGCCCCAGTAGTAAACAACCTGCCCCAGTAGTATACAGCTGCCCCCAGTAGTAGTATACGCCTGCCCCAGTAGTATACAGACAGCCCCAGTAGTAAACAGCCTGCCCCCAGAGTATACACGAATGCAGCTGCCCCAGTAGATAAAGCATGCCAGCCCGACCCCAGTAGATCAACAGCACAGCCCAGCTCCCCAGTAGTATACAGCAACCCCAGCCTGCCCCAGTAGATCAGAAACACAGCCAGCCTGCCCCCAGTAGTATACAGCACAGCCCAGCTTCCCCCAGTAGGTATACAGCACAGCCCAGCCTGCCCCAGTAGTATACAGCACAGCCAGCAGTCCCCCAGTAGTATACAGCCACCCCAGCCTGCCTCCAGTAGTATACAGCACAGCCCAGCCTGCCCCCAGTAGTATACAGCACAGCCCAGCTTCCCCCAGTAGTATACAGCCAAGCCCCAGGCTGCCCAGTAGTTTACAGCCAAGCCCAGCTGCCCCCAGTAGTATACAGCACTGCCCAGCTGCCCAGCAGTATACAAATGCCCAGCCTCCCCAATAGTATACAGCACGGCCCTGCCCCCAGTAGTATACAGCACAGCCCAGCCTGCCCCAGTATATACAGACAGGCCAGCCTGCCCCCAGTAGTATACAGCACTGCCCAGCCTGCCTCCAGTGACTATACAGCACCAGCCCCAGCCTGCCACCAGGAGTAACAGCACAGCCCAGCCTGCCCCCAGTAGTATACAGCACCCCAGCCTGCCCCCAGTAGTATTACAGCCTGCCCCCAGTAGTATACAGCTGCCCCCAGTAGTATACAGCCTGCCCCAGTAGAAACAACCTGCCCCCCGTAGTAAACAGCCTGCCCCAGTAGTATATACAGCCTTCGCCCCAGTAGTATACAGCACAGCCCCCATAGTAACACAGCATGCCCCCAGTAGTATACAGCACAAGCCTGCCCCAGTAATAAGCACGCCCAGCCGCCCCAGTAGTATACAGCACAGCCCAGCTTCCCCCAGTCGTATACAGCCACCCAGCTGCCCAGTAGTATACAGCACAGCCCAGCCTGCCCCAGTAGTATACAGCACAGCCCAGCTTCCCCAGTAGTATACAGACAGCCCAGCCTGCCCCCAGTAGTATACAGCACAGCCCAGTCCCCCAGTAGTATACAGCCACCCAGCCTGCCTCCAGTAGTATACAGCACAGCCCAGCCGGCCCCCAGTAGTATACAGCACAGCCCAGCTTCCCCCAGTAGTATACAGCCACCCCAGCCTGCCCCAGTAGTATACAGCACAGCCCAGCCTGCCCCAGTAGTAGTATACAGCACGCCCAGCCTCCCAATAGTATACATCACTGCCCAGCCTGCCCAGTAGTATACAGACAGCACACGCCTCCAGTATTATACAGCACAGCCTAGCCTGCCCCAGTAGTTATAAGCAGCCAGCTGCCCCCGTTAGTATCAGCCGAGCCAGCCTGCCTCCAGTAGTATACAGCACAGCCAGCCTGCCCCCCAGTAGTATACACAGCACTGCCCAGATGCGCCCCCGTAGTATACAGCCGAGCCCAGCCTGCCCCCAGTAGTATACAGCACAGCCCAGCCTGCCCCCAGTAGTATACACCACCCGCCGCCCCCAGTAGTATACAGCCAGCCAGCCCTGCCCCCAGTGTATACCACACAGCCCAGCTGCCCACAGTGTATACAGCCACCGCTGCCCCAGTAGTATACGCACCAGGCGAGCCCCAGAGTAGACAGCACGCCCAGCTGCCCCAGTAGGGTATACACCAGCCCCAGCCGCCCCAGTAGTATACAGCACCCCGCCCAATGCCCCCAGTAGATACAGCCAGCCCAGCCTGCCCCAGTAGTATACGCACCCATCACCAGCCCAGCTGCCCCCAGTAGTATACATCACACTGCCCAGCTGCCCCCAGTAGTATACAGCCCATACCCAGCACTGCCCCAGTAGTATACATCACAGCCCCAGCCTCCAGTAGTATTTACAGCACTGCCCAGCTGCCCCAGGTTAGTCTACAGCACCCAGCCATGCCCCCAGTAGGATATAGCACTGCCCAGCCTGCCCCCGTAGTATACAGCACTGCCCAGCTGCCCCAGTAGTATACGCACATCCAGCCTGCCTCAGTAGTATACAGCAGCCCACCTGCCCCCAGTTATTATCACAGCCCACCTGCCCCAGTAAGTATACAAAGCACTGGCCCAGCACCTAGCCCCCAGTAGTATCAAGCTAGACAGCCTGCCCCCAGTAGTATACAGCCCACTGCCAAGCCGCCCCCAGTAGTAGTACTACCAGCATGCCCGCAGTACAAAAAAATAATAAAATACTTTAATACTGACACTCCGGTGGCCCCGATGGCCATGCAAGCGCTTGCTCCCCGATGCGGCAGCGGCTCCTCTTCTGGACTTCGCATGCCGTCTTTCCGACTCTGTCTTTGTACATCACGCTGGGCGCTGCCCATTGCTTATGAGTAATTACTAGGAGCCGCCCGGGGAAGGAGAGCATGAGAGCGGGAGAGAGCAATGTGAGCGCCAAGCGTGATTGTGAAAAGAGGTGAGCAGCACAGAGGAGACGTCCGCGACGAGGCATCGCGGGGAAGCGAGACAGCGGTCACATCGGCGGGCCCACCGGGGGGAGGGGTCAAGTATCATAAGTTTATATTTTTTAAGTATTTTTACGTATTTTGTGACTCGTTTATAGCCGAGGGACGTTTTCACATTTTTTGTCGAAACATACAAGGCAGTATCACGAGTATAACGGTATATGTAATTCCATTTTGGGAGTACTATCGCTTTCATGAGATTTTATTAACTTATTTAAGGGGACAACAAACAAATCATCCTAATTTATTTGGGAGATTTTTCGCATTTTTTTTTTCCCCCGCTCCCCTGTAATGTAAAATATATTTTATCTTTATTATTCTGCGTCAACTACGAACTGTGTGTGAGTTCTCCTTTATAGAGTTTTTTTTATCTTGACCTCAATTTTCCTGAGCAAAACCAAATATTGGAGAAAATAGCATGGGGGCAGATTTACTTACCCGGTCCATTCGCGATCCAGCGGCGCGCGTTCTCTCGGTGCGATTCGGCCGGACGGATCCACTAAGGCAAGCTTCCTCCGCGTCCCACCAGGATGGTGGCGACTGCTGCGCCTGAAGTTCCCCGAGGCCGCCGGCGATGCACTGAAGTACACCGGCCTATTCCTAGTGAAGGTAAGCGCGAGTCCCACGACACTTTTTTCGTTTGGCCACGCCCCCCCCCCATTTCCGTTGCGTGCATGCCAGCGCCGATGTGCCACAATCCGATCACGTGCGCCAAAACCCCGGGCAAATTCAGGCAAGTAGGGAAAATCGGGAAGAAATATTCGGGTAAACCGTCGGGGAAAAAGCGTATCGGCCCTTAGTAATGACCCCATGTGTTTTTACTATTGACAACTTATCAGGGCCTAAATTCTGATTTTTTGTTGTCAGATATGGTGAGGGCTTATTTTTTGCAAAAAAGGGAGTTGTTCTTTTCAGTCGTATCATAGAGGGAATGTAAACTTTTTTGATCACTTTTTTAGAACATTTTTGTGAAGTGTTGTTTGATGAAAAATTGTATTTAGGGAAGTTTTTCGTTTTTTTTTTTGTTTTTTTTACGTCGTTCAACGAGCGGGTTCAATAATTGATTAAGATTGTATTGTACAGAGTGATACGGACGCGAGTGATATGGTGATACCAAATCTGTACGTGTTTTTGTGTTTATATACTTTATTTGCATTTTATGTGTAACTGGGGAGATTATGGGACTTTTATTTTATTAATTTAATTATTATTATAAAATGACTTCAACTTTTTTTTTTACTTTTTTTACATTTTCCATCCTTTGGCTTGAGCAAGCGTTCATCCGATTGCTTGTTCAAGCCTTTACACTGCAATATACTTGTATTACAGTGTATAGTGTAAGGTGTATAGTGTATAGTGCAGCTGCGCATGCTCAGTTACATACAGCCGGTTCCTGCCAGGAGGCGGAGCCCGGCACAGAGAGCAGCCGACAGCCTCGGGTCACTCGTCGGAACCCGGGGCTGGGGCAGGAGGGATCGGATCCCCCGGTAAGCACACCGGGGGGGTCAATCCATGGTGTGGACACTTACATGCCGCGGTCATGCTTGACCGTGGCGTGTAAGGGGTTAAACTCCTGGGATCTGAGTTTTTCCGATCCCGGGTGAAAGTGCCGGCTCTGGGCTGTGATATCACAGCCCGACACCGGCACTTGCTGGACCCGATGTCCCGAAATCTTCTTCTGACACGCCGCCGTAGAAAGGCGTCGCGTCAGAAGAAGTACCCTTAATGACCAACGTAAAAAGCCGATACGGCGGTCATTAAGGGGTTAATATCCTAAAAATGAAAGCGGCACAAACGAAAATTTCTGCTGCACAAACGTAGCACAAAAGTTTGACACCACTTTTGTTTGATTTGAACAAGGTGGGGGGGGGGGCAACCTCACTCAGGTTGAAGTAGGAGTTGTGAAGTCTCTAATGCATAATGTTATTGTGGGGTGGGATCTTCCATTGTTTTGGCAGCTTTGGGAAATGCTTAATGTTCCTAATGAAAACATGTCTTTTGTAGGCCCCATCCCAGTGACAGATCCTGACCTGGTGCAAGCTGTAGGGGTAACGCTGGGTGAAACAGACGCCTTTCCCTTAGAGGTGTTTGCTGGAGATATAGAGGAAGACACTGAAGAAATCGGTCTCTCTGATTTGCCAGTCTCCAGCGAGAAGACACTGAAGAAATCGGTCTCTCTGATTTGCCAGTCTCCAGCGACAATTTTGGGGCAGCCCAACTCAGGGATCCTACATTAACTCATGCACGAGAGGGTATACAGCCCAACTCAGGGATCCTACATTAACTCATGCACGAGAGGGTATAAAAGTAATAAATTGGGTACCCCAAAAACCTGGGGTGGATAAAATATTTCCCCATTTTGCTATGGAAAATAATTTGCTTTACAGAGTGGATGAAGTGGGTGGACATGTTGTTGAACAACTTGTGGTATCAAAATCGCATCGTAGGAAGGTTATGGATCTACCCCAGTCACATGTGCTCGGTGGTCAACTAGCAAATCAGAAGACAAAAGACCGTATCTTGCACAGGTTTTATTGGCCAGGGATGCATAAAGAGGTAAACGAGTATTGTGACTCTTGCCCAAGGTGTCACTTACACAACCCTGTACCAAATTTTACGAATCCCTTGCATCCACACTGCTATCCACAAACCCTCTCTTCCTACCCTACAGACACCGCAGACCCTACAGACACCGCAGACCCTACAGACACTGCAGACCCTACAGACACTGCAGACCCTACAGACGCTGCAGACCCTACAGACACTGCAGACCCTAAAGACACCGCAGACCCTACAGACACTGCAGACCCTACAGACGCTGCAGACCCT
>WNYA01001427.1:0-73273 GCA_019512145.1 Engystomops pustulosus
CCATTTAGGGTATGTGGCCATGCCACTTATGAGCCTGCTGACGCTGGCCGCTGCTAATGCCGTCCCCTATTAGGTCAGGGTCAATTATTGGATGTTTTAATGCTATCTAGCCTCATTCGTTCCAATCTGTCATGGCCATGATGTTGCCCATAATTTTGGCATATGGTGCGTTAGCAGCCTAGAGGCATCCATGCATGCTGCCCCTGCTGTTTCCTGTCCATTTCCGTGGTTTTCCATCCTTTCTGAGGTTCCAGGTGTTTGGCCAAGCTTCCCTGTGCCGAGCCTTGGTCCCCTTGAAAAATGCTCGAGGTCTCCCATTGTACTTCAATGGGGTTCGTTATTCGAGACGAGCACTCGAGCATCGGGAAAAAGTGCTCGAATAACGAGTACGAGCATTTTAGTGTCGCTCATCTCTAATGTAACGATAGACCTTACCTAAAAGATCCCCGAAAATAGACTGCGGCCATTATCTTGGATGCCCGACTGAAACACGAAGTCCAAAGCATTTTAAAAAAAATTCCTGGTCTTGGATTATCCCTAGAGCCACTTCCTGTTCACAAGCACCAGCACCATATATACTATAGTGGTATGCGTGGTAGGAAGCCCACTTAATCTAATGGGAATGAGGGTGTAACCAAACTTTGAGCTGGTGCATCTGATCCTCATTGATCTCTATTGATGACCAGGTAAGAAAGCCGCCCCTTCATGTCATGTATCCATTGTGGTCCTCAGTGATCCAAACTCCAGATCAAACACTTTTGGCTATAACACATAGGGCAGAGGTTTTTACTTTAGCTGTCCATTTTCACTAGCCCAGGGCGCGTTCTCTGCGGTCGATTTGGGTCTTCCGGCGATTCACTAAGGCAGGTTCCTCGACGTCCACCAGGTGTCGCTGCTGCCGCGAAGTCCGCCGAGATCTGCCGGACGTTCACGATCCTAGTCTGTGATGGTAAGGGCGTGTCCAGTGACATTTTTTTTTTATTTAATGCGGAGGCGGTTTCCCCGAATCCGTCGGGTTCTGTTTGCACGCCCCCGATTTCCGTCGCACTGCAGCGGCCCCGATGCGCCACAATTGATCACGTGCACCAAAAATCGGGGCAATACAGGAAAAATACGGTTGCAAATCGGAAATATTCCGTAAACCACGTTGGGAAAACGCAATTCGGGCATTAGTGAATGAACCCCAATCTTCAAGAAAATTTTCCTAAATATAAAGTTTCTCTAAAATGTCTTTGCTAATCGTGATCATCACTTGTTTCCTGGAGGACTTGTTGACGTTCTCCGGAGCCTTCATCCTCCATCAAGTGGTAGTCATCCGCGTTGCTCCATCTGCTCCATATGACTAGCGGCCCGGGATTATTCATGAGTTGCCTCACTTATGGGCCGTCTCAATGGGAAAAGCTCTCCAGTAAAAGGATTGAAAGGTCTTTATTATCTAGATAGAAACATCTTATCCCTTAAACCATGGATGGAAAGAATGCGTCCAAGCTTTCGTATGGTATTCTCCGTCTGGGCTGTCTCCCATCTTCCCATTGCGTCTTTTCTCATGCAAAGGATCTGACAACCTGGAATATACAATTGTCTTCCTCCCTTGCCTATGTGCCGAAAAGATCACAATGAGATTTCCACCTTCTACGACTCCCGGCTTCTGCCTGAGGAGGGTTCTGGTTGTCTGTTTGTCAATGTTGTGAATTAATGAGTTGTTAAACAGGGGTTGTCCACTTTGGACCAATTCATTGTTTCAGGACCCCTTACAAATAAGCTGATGGCAGGTGGTGATGTGTTTATTGCCGGACCTGTATTGATCAGCACAAGATCAGAGGGGCCTGGTAGCTATGGAGTACAGATGTACTCCAATCTACTACATACTTTACTCTTATCCCGGATACATCAAGCACAGCACTGTACTAATAATCCTATTCTTTATATAAAGGCACAGCACAGTACTACGACTCTTATCCTGTTATATATGGGTACAGCACAGTACTACTACTCCTATAATGTATATATGGGCCCCCCCCAACCCCAGCACAGTACTACTACTCCTATCCTGTTCTATAGGTACAGACACAGTACACTACTCCTATCCTGTATATATGGTACAGCACTGTACAATATCCTATTCTTTATATAAGGGCACAGCACAGTACTACTACTCCTATCCTGTATATATGGGTATACAGCACAGTACTACTACTCCTATACTGTAATATGGGCCACAGCCGAACAGTCTACTACTCTATCCTTGTATATATAGGTAAGAACAGTACTACTACTCCTATCCTGTATATATGGGCACCAAAGTACTACTACTCCTATCATGTGTATATGGGGTACAGCACGTACTACTACTCTTATCCAGGATACATCAGCACAGCACAGTACTATTAATCCTATGATTTATATAAGGGCACAGCACATTACTAATACTCCTATCCTGTATATAAGGGCACAGCACAGTACTACTACTCCTATCTGTATATATGGACACAGCCCAGTTACTACTACTCATATCCTGTATAATATGGACACAGCACAGTACTACTACTCATATCCTGTATATATGGACAAAGCACAGACTACTACTCTTTCATGTATTATGGGCACAGAACAGTACTACTACTCCTATCCGTATAATGGGTACAGCACAGTACTAATACTCCTATCTGTATCACGGGCACAGCACAGTACTACTACTCCTATACTGTATATTGGACAACAGCACAGTACTACTACTCCTATCCTGGTATATATAGGACAGCACAGTAATACTACTCCTATCGTATATATGGGCACCACAAGTACAACTACTCCTATCCTGTGTATATGGGCACCAGCACAGTACTACTACTTCCTATCCTGTTAATATTATGGGTTACAGCACAGTACTACTACCCTATCCTATCCTGTATATATAGGCACAGCACAGTACTACTACTCCTATCCTGTATATATAGGTACAGCACAGTACTACTACTCCTATCCTGTATATATAGGCACAGCACATGCTACCTCCAAAAGTCGTCCATATAGCTGCCTCCATACATCGTCCCTTTATCAAACAAGGTGTGTCAGGCACAAATTTGGGTTGTTTTCATGGATTCCACATCAAAGTTGTTAACTTTGATCGGGAAAAGTTCGTCTCGAATAACGAGTACCCGAGCATTTTAGTGTTCGCTCATCTCTAGTGAAGTGCAATAAGGAACAAAAAAAACTTATCTGTAGGCTAAATACAGCAATGGCAGGGGTAGTCTCCAGTAGTCTCCATGATAGGGGTTATTAAAGTCAGGCACGACCTAGCTGCAGTATACAGCCCTGCGCCTGCAGACTGTGAGACAGGGCAGCGCCCGATTATTATAAATGTATATAGATACAATGTTACATTCATATAACAAGCTAATTGGGAACAACAAACTTGATTTGGACGTGACATTTAGAAATTTGCGCTATGAAGAACACAATCCAACTCCCAAGAAATCTCTGGAATACTATTACCCCTAATAATAAATCATGAATAAACAATAAGAATTCTTTTAGGGTTATTTGAATTTGTAGATGGCAGATTACACAGGATGCATGGGGACATCCTCTACCTGCCATTCCCAGTGACTGTGATGTTAATCACTATCCTCGTCTCCGCCATAGATCTAGCCATCAGTTAGAGATGTCATAGCTGCGCGTGCATGACACCTAGTGGTGAGAGGAGGAAATTGGCTGCATCTCCAAACCACAACTGATCTGGCTTGAGCGCCCACTGATGTGAGAGTAAACAATGTCGTTCTCGTGTGCACCAGCAGGCACCAAAAACACAGACTATCGGGACCAAAGTGTACATCGGCAGAACCAGACCTTTGGTCTGCCTGGAATGCAGAACCTGTACACCGATTGATACTTGTGTCCTTGAGACTTAGTAGTTGAGCTCTAGCTCCCTACTAAGCAGCTATTGCTCCACAGGCCAGGGGTAGTCCTTCACCTGAGGGCCCCTGGTGGTGAGATAAGGATCAGTTACTTCTTTTCCTCTCACTATCTATAATAGCCAGTGCTGGCGCTGTACCAATGGATAATGTTTGGTTAGTGTGTCTGCAAACTGCAAATACGACCCCGCTTATTATACACCAAATCGGCCACATATAGATTAATTAGTGATTATACTCCTGCTTGCACAGCTTTCTTAATACCAGCCCTGAGGACACCATAATGACAGAAAAGAGAAATTTCGGATGATCATGTAACGGCCTCCCAGGGTCCCACAACCCGAAGATGTAAGAGCAGAGTAGCAGTGTATAATCCGGATCTGTCACACATCTCCCACCTCCTCCAGTAGTCCTACGGTAGAGCTGTCGCACGTTATAATAATACTCTGTGCACAGCAGGTGCCTGTGGGTGTTGGGACTGCAGAAGAACCTGGGTCACCTACTGATGATGGCCTGAGTGACCCAGCACCGAAAGGCTCTGAGTGCACCTATCTTGAACACCCGTGCCATAGGTTCGCCACCACGATCGCGAGGCTTATACTCTGCAACTGGTTGCTTTACTTTTGGGAAACATCCCTTGGTGGTCTAAGGAGATCTAGATAATTGTAATGCAAAGCACCCAAACCCCACTATTTGGCGTCTGTATGATCTCATAGGTTGTGGCGCCCCCAGTTCCGAACCCATTGGGATCCCCCTATACATCCCAGTTACGCCCTCTAAGATAGGCTGGTGATTGGTCAATTCAAGCGTCTCCCAGTGTATAACCAGGCAGGGTCAAACATGTCCGCATCATTCCCTGATAAGCCACTGCCTGACATGAATACTTGCCGCTGTACAGGGTAACTCGGACATAGTGTTAGAGGAGCTGATATAATAAGGGCCGATGACAGGCAGAATATATGGTTCCTCGTAGCGACAGTATAAGAGCGACATGTTCCTACTTATAATGCATCATGCAGTAAGATCAGTGGGTGCCACTTGCCTATGTGCGACAATTATTAGTACCACTCTACACGATGCAGTGCTTGTTCTATTTGCACCAACACTATTATGGTTAATAATAACAGAGAGATGGAGATGCGTCTGTGAAGAACCGGCTCTGAGCCCGAGTCATCCCGTGACTAGGCGTGTTCCTGGAACAACCCGACGTGGACCACCTCCTGACTGTGGAACCCAAACCCTCCTGAATGTGAACCCCACCACGGACCTGAATGGAACCCCCCCCCAGGACTTGAAACCCGTCAAGTTATGGAGCAGAAGGTCGAGTTATGGAGCAGAAGGTCAAGTTATGGAGCAGAAGGTCGAGTTATGGAGCAGAAGGTCAAGTCATGGAGCAGAGGGTCAATCGCAGGAGAAGAAGGCAAAGCAGGGAAGCAGAAGTTCGAGTTATGGAGCAGAAGGTCAAGTCATGGAGCAGAAGGTCAAGTTATGGAGCAGAAGGTCAAGTTATGGAGCAGAAGGTCAAGTTATGGAGCAGAAGGTCAAGTTATGGAGCACAAGGTCAAGTCATGGAGCAGAAGGTCAATCGCAGGAGAAGAAGGTAAAGCAGGGAAGCAGAAGGTCGAGTTATGGAGCAGAAGGTCAAGTTATGGAGCAGAATGGAGCTTCCCAGATGGCCAAATAGAAATACAAACGATAGAAGCGAGAGGAGGGTCCATTGCTATTTTTCTTAGCTGACCTTGCAGTCTAAGGCTACATGCAAACTGCCGTGTGCCCGCCGCACCGTAGCACGGCGGGCACACGGCAGCACGGGGAGAGGAGGAGGAGGTGAGCTCTGCACACCCCCGCCCCTCTCCATAGCGATATATGGCTGCGGCGCCGTAATACGGGAAAAGATAGGACATGTCCTATCTTTTCCTGGGCTACGGAGTGGTACGGTGCCGCACATGTACCGCTCCCGTAGGCCGCCGCGAGCCCATAGAAGTGTATGGGGGACGTATATCGGCCGCATATACGTCGGCCGTATATACATCCCCCATACTCTTGTGTGAATGCAGCCTAAGAAGTCCCCACCTCAATCTGATTTAGTATAAAGACTGAAAGTTCTGCCACATTGGTAGCCTTGGTTGGTGCAGAAGACATCTGTGTGCAGAAGAGACTGCCGGCTTGACTTCTTGGCCACCAGTATTGGTGGATGGGGTTGACCAGCCGAAAACTCAGCTCATCTCCTCATCTCTGCAGCAAAGATCAGAAACTTTTCTTTATTTCATTGATTGTTTTATTCCTTATTAACACCATCAATCTCTGATATTTGTATCGCTAATTTCCAGTTTGCCTATAGCCACCATCTGCCTAGAATACTTATATGAATATGTTAAGTGTGTCAAATAGGATGAACTTAAAGGGATTCTCTGGAGGTGGAAAAACATGGCTGCAGTCTTCCAAAAACAGCGCCTCACCTGACCATGGGTAGTGTGTGGTATTGCAACTAAGCTCCATTCATTCCTATACAGCTGAGCTGCAGTACTGGCAGTAACCATGGTCGGATGTGGTGCTGTTTTTGGAAGACTGCAGCCATGTTTTTCCATCTCCTGAGAACCCCTTTAAATTTTAAGTCTTTAGGAAGTTTCTCCAGTCCCAGAGTTGAGCTGATGACAGGAGCCCCATATACAGAGTGTTATTTATGTGTTTTTTGTATCTAGACCTCATCAGTGCAGTCACACATTAGTAACGTTACAGTACAGTATACGCAACTAGAAGCTTCTGATCCTGCTGTGGATAATACACATAGACCTTATCGTGACAAAAGATTATTCATAGTATAGCAGTATTACTATTATTGATTTAAGATGTTGAAGTAAATCAGTTCTTCTAATTAGAAGTATTAGGCTCTGGGGGTGTGCTGGTACCCATGGCGGTCTTCATCCTGCTGCAGCTTTTATCAATTCTTTCTATTGTTTTTTTCTCTGGTAGATATTATTATAAATGTGATAAGGTCCAAACACGTCATATAAAGGGGCTTTGCAATTTATTGTTGATGATATTGCTCTATAACCTAAGTTAATTAACCCTTTACTTGTGTTTTAATCCCAGCTGCTGATCAAGAATGCTACGAATGTCATGCAAGGAACTCAGGAACCTGTAACGCAACCGTCACTAAATGTCAAGCGGGAGAGAAGTGTATAATAATCAATGAAGAATTTATATGTAGTCAGTATCATTTTCTAACATTTATACATTTTTTAACTGTTACTGCACCTCAGGATCAGCACCAATTTCTGTGTTTGCCTTCCCATTAATTGTTCCCTGCATTCTGAGAGCCCTAGATTTTTTTTTACTTTTAGCCATGAGATATAGCTCCACCTTGAAAATGCATATCCCATTGCTGGAAATTGTCTCATAGAGGACCAGAAGTAAATGATTGCTCCATTGGTATCTGCGATCTGTATATTCACCCACCATGTTGACCGTAAGTCAATTTCTTTTTGCAGATGGAACCTACCGCTCTATTTACAAGGGCTGCTCTCGTAATGTACCATGTGACTGGCAACCCTACGCCAAGGCAAACATTGGGTTCTCTTATAGGATTTACACAAAGTGTTGCAATGAAGATCGCTGTAACAACGGTTCATATGAGAGTAAGTACAGAAAGTACAATGGATTTGTTAAGGTCATATTTGACTTCAAGGCCCCTCTCTTGTTATACCCCTGCCCGACCCTCTGGGTGCATCTCAGTAAAGCTCTTTAGGGATGACTACATTTCTAGTCTGATGCTCAGTATCCACCTATTAGCAGGACTATTATATTATAACATAGGTTTCTTTTAAAAATATTCTTTAGTGCCGGAACCTCAGGAGCCCAATGGGGTTAGATGTCCCGGCTGTTTTACACAAGACACTCTAGAAGGATGTAAAAGTGATGGAGACATGGTGTGCCGGGGGACGGATGACAAATGCCACACAAGTTACTCAACAGTCCTGAAGCCAGGTAACTCTTATGGTAATTCCCTCAAAACTAATACTGTAAAATATTTCGAGCTTGAATATAGATAAGTGATATAAGGAAGTTCAGAGATTCATCTACTACAGAAGACTCAACAAGAAGCTCAATGAAGTGTCAGGTAAATAAAAGCTTGAAAAAAGGGAGGAGAGAAGAGTCACGGCAGCTAAGTATCCCCCTCGAGGACAGGGAGAATGGGGTACATTTACTTACCCGGTCCATTCGCGTTCCAGCGGCGGCTTCTCTGACGAGCGTTCGGGTCTTCCGGCGATTCATGAAGGTCCTGCGCCCGATGTCCACCAGGTGGCGCTGCTGCGCTGAGGTCCGCCGAGATGCCCCGGAGTTCCTCGTCTTCATCGTGGTGTATGCGACCATTTTTTTTTTTAAATGGGGCGTTTTTTTCCGAATCCGTCGGGTTACCGTTCGGCCACGCCCCCCGATTTCCGTCGCATGCATGCCAGCGCCGATGCGCCACAATCCGATCGCGTGAACCAAAATCTTGGGGCAATACAGGGAAAATCGGCGCAAATCGGAAATATTCGGGTAACACGTCGGGAAAACGCGAATCGGGCCCTTAGTAAATGACCCCCAATGACTTTTAGAGCCTACACAGGGTGGAACTGCTCGGATATGTACATTGTAATTAGAGATGAGTGAGCACTAAAATGCTCGATAGCTCGTTACTCGAGTCGAACTTTTTCCCAATGCTCGAGTGCTCGTATCGAATAACGAGCCCGATTGAAGTTAATGGGAGACTCGAGCATTTTTCAAGGGGACCAAAGATCTGCAATAAAATGTGTCATTTTATTGAGAAATAAGGAAGTCAGTCCTGTTTGTTCGTTTTTTTTTATTCAATGGAATATTCATGGAATATCTGCAATGTGTTCTTCACACATATTGTGGGTCATTTACTAAGGGCCTGATTCGCGTTTTCCCGACGTGTTACCAGAATATTTCCGATTTGCGCAGATTTTTCCTGAATTGCCCCGGGATTTTGGCGCACACGATCGGATTGTGGCGCATCGGCGCTGGCATGCACGCGACGGAAATTGGGGGGCGTGGCCAAACGAAAATCCGACGTATTCGGAAAAACTGCCTCATTTTTTTAAAAAAATGGTCGCACGCACCATACTTACATGCACCAGGAAGAGATCAGTGAACTCCGACGCAACTCGGCAGACCTCGGTGCAGCAGCGACACTTGGTAGACATCGGGCGCAGGACCTTCATAAATCGCCGGAAGACCCGAACGCTCGTCGGAGAAGCCGCCGCTGGAACGCGAATGGACCGGGTAAGTAAATGTGCCCCATTGTTCTTCACATACTATTGTGAAGAACACCGTTCTGCACGCGTGTCTTCTGATAAGTTAGCAGATGTATGGAAAGTCTGCAATGTGTTCTTCACTGTGTTCTTCACTTAAATGATCCTTAATGATCTCTAAATGATCCTGTGTTCACTGTGTTCTTCACTGTTCACTGTTTTTCCTTAAGTAAAAGCTCAATCTTGAGCTGGCGAAATACTCGTCCGAGCAAAGAGCCGATTCAAGTATGCTAATACTCGAACGAGCATCAAGCTCAGACCAGTATGCTCGCTCATCTCTAATTGTAACTCATATAATAGAGAGAAGCAGCGTAATTTATTGTAAACACACAATGGACCATTGGTGTACAGTGTGCAAAGTTGAGTCTCTTAGTTGTGTCTTTGGTGCCCACCAATGGCATAAGGGCTGCAATGCTGCATATTCTGAACCTATTATTATTAGAGACTACACCACTCACTGATCTCCTATGAGGCTTTCATTTTGGCACCAAAAGAGGCTCCTATTAGATGAGAACTGACCTGAAGCAGCAAATACATCTAATCATTCCAACTCCTAATGGCTAATGATATTGTATATTTTTTATCTGACAGATGATAAGATAATCAGCTTCTCCTTCCAAGGCTGTGTATCTCCAAAACTCTGCGAAACAGATCTGGTCCATCTGGTTGGACTCCAAGTCCTAAACTCTACAGTTTTTACCTGCACAGATCCTGCCAAACCTGTGGGTGAAGAAGACAAGAACAATGAAGGAGTTATCTAACCTTAAAGGGGTGTTCCTCCCACAAAGACAAGTTTCTTATATGTATTCAGGATAATGAAATATCACATTCTCTAATTCACTGTTATTAATAAAAATACATTTCACAAATAGAAGTCCAACCTGTCTCTTTCAGTCCTGGTTTATACAATTTCAATTGCTCCTGGATTCCGACCCGGATCTTTTTACTTTAGGGTTGGCAGCCATCTTGTTTTTCTGTCTGTCGCTGCACATATTCTCTGCTTCCTGCCTCCGACCCCTCCCCCTAATTCCTCACACTCACTGACTTCCTGTCTGCAAACAGCACATGGCATTGTGAGGAAAACTACAGGCTACAAGGGGAGGCGCGGGGAGAAACATCATATCTAACAGTGTGTTGTGAAAGAGAAGAAATGTAGTAGAGCTGACTGTGTGTAATATGCATCTCATGGATCTCATCATCTCTGATCTGTCTCATCTCTCTTTCTATGTATCAGATACTAGTACAGTGTTCAAAGACTAAATGAAAGTGTATGTAACCCTGTACCCTGATAATCTAAGCACATTGTCAGCTCACGAAACCAGATGTACTCTCTGCTTAGAGAGTCCTCGCTCAAACTCTGGAATCTTACACCGACCATCACTGAGTCATAGGTGCTAAATTACCAATAACACTGAGTTACATTGTAAAGTAAGGGGTTAAAAATTATCTTTACTGTACAAACATCACTAGGGGATTGAGATTTGAGATTTAGTTGGCCAACCACTTTAAATTGAAGTGGGATTTACAGGATCCTTAATGTGTATCTGTGTTATATTCCACTTTGTAGCTTGATTTAGCAAAACAAAAGTGTTTAACAAGTGTTTAATTTTCTTTAGTGTAAATATAATTCAAATCATGTGCTCATAAATTTCATATAAAAAGGAGAGTTTAAGAGATAACTACAGAATATTATATATATATATTGTGGGAGATTTGGCCCAGTAGAGACCATGGTAGCGGAGATTTGTGATGCAGTTCAAGACACCAAAGTACAGTCCAAACACGTCATGTAGCGGGTACAAAATAAAACAGCCATTACATTCAGGCATCAAACATAAACAAAATCCTACCCGTCTGGGCCCTTGCTATACATAGTGTTCCCCTAACTCACCACCAACATATAAAGTCACCTGCAAGGACATCGCTGTCCGAGGCCTGGAGGTCAGGACTGTGTGCGCTCTCCAGCCTACTTTCAGAGCCCCCACTCTCAGCTCTGCTCATCAGCTTTATCCCCCCTGATTAGGCTGCTCCCACCACATGTGTTAAAGGTTCTGAGCAACACACAACCTGAGGTGGAATGCACCCCCCACTACCAGACTGCAAATCCATTCCATATACATTTGGCCCAGGACAACTGCTCCAACAAATAACTTGTTTGAGCCATACTTCCCGGATTTCCAGTGTTTGCAGCTGGACAAACCCAACCCCCGCAGTAAGACCTTCAGTGTCACACATACCCTCCCCCTCTGTTTGACCCTGTGGGGGCCAACACCTTTGGCCATCAGACAGTGGGTACATGACAGGGTATCGTCAATCCCATGTAGCGTTCCAGCTCGGTGTTCTACCGTGAACTTGACATTTTGTAACATTAGGAACCACCTTGTGACCCTGGCATTCCTCTCTTTAGCCAGGGACCCGGATATGGGTTCGGTTATGATGTCATACAACCCGGTAGGTTGGAGAACATATTGCTGTTCCAGAGAACAAGCTCCTTTGCTTCCTGAATCTGGGCCCTGGAGAGGGTCTCCGAGATCCGTACTTCAGGCACCTTGGCATCGGGTACACCTACCTCCTGGCTCACATTCTTGAGGTGAGACGCTTTTTCTACTTCCACGGCTGTCAGGGACTCTCTTTCCCTCCATGGCTTTAGGAGGTTCACGTGGTATAGCTGTTCTGGTTTGATCCTCCCCAGCTGATATACCTTGTAGTTAACCTCCTGCACTTTCTCCATAACCTCATATGGACCATACCACTTTGCCAAGAGCTTACTCTCAACGGTTGTCACAAGAACTAACACTCTGTCACCTGGGTTAAAGGTCCTGAGTCTGGCTGATCTTTTTAGACCCTACACTGGTCCTCTTGTGCCCTTGTCATGTCCTCATTTACAAGGGGCTATGCGGTCCTGCATAAGGGAGACATGTTTGATCACACTATGGTGGGGGGGGTCCTTTCTTTCCAAAAAGAAGGAATATAATAGGCTGGCCAAAATCACCAGAATGTCACAAGGCATTGTAGGTGATATTATTATTATTTTTATAGGCGATAGCCTGAGAGCCATCGATTTCCTTTATACCGAGAGCCATCAATTTCTCCAATAAATGGACTCACAGAGCAGCCAAACCAACTTAATAACCCCTGCTTCCATCTCCAAGGAAACCCCCCCCCCTCCCCAAGCCATATACCCCTATTTCCTGTGTTACACCTGTATTCCTGACTATGTCTATGATGTTTCTTTTGTGTTCTGGAGCCACGTATATTACAGTTTCCTCAGGGATCAATAAAGCTTTATTGTGTTATATTCATGACCCCCAACCGAGGCTACAAGAAGAGAAGAGCCTGAGCTCTCACACCTCACAGGTTTTTAGTCCGTCTATTGCCATCCTGTCGTAACTACGATTTCTGTGTACTTTATATATCTTTCTATTGTTTTACAGTTTTTGTTTTAATATCTTTCGATGATCACTGCCCGGTGTGTATAAACGCTGTGAGTTTTCTGTTTCCTGCATAACATCATGTCTGACGAGAACTAGTATTCTCTGAAGCTCACCATCACGTATACTCAGTTATTATCAGATATAAACTCAAACTCAGTTCATAACTGAACTTGTTATAAAACATGGACACAAACATTGCAGGTTCCGGTCTCCAGACTCTCTCCAGCCCGAACAACCCGAATGTGGTGCAGGAACTTCTTAAATACGTGTGCAAGGAGATTGCACTAAAAGGAAGGTGTAAAGTTTAACAGAAAACGGCACGGGCAATGCTCTACATGAATTAACATCACCAAGGTATAGATGAGAGAACAAACTGCGGAAAAGGCAGGAACTATATTCTCAAGAAGTATATTTCTTAGAAATCATTGTACAATAATCACCTTCTAGACACTCTACTATTTCACGCTTGCAGGTATCTGAGCTCCTCCCATGACATTTATAGCATTGGACATCATCAACTGGCATTAAAAAATTGTATTAGTCATCACATTTCTTGCAATATGTCCATAATAATATCAGAGGAATATCAGCTATATAATAGCAGAGGAAGAAGAAACAATCAGAAATTCAAACTTGAACAAAAAATTATTTGATAAAACTGCTGGAATAATTTTCCTTAAGAAAAGTCATAAATCCTCATCCGGCCATGGGTACCAACACAAACACCGGAGAATAACATTTTTACACCATTACAATCAATGATCAAGTCTTTACACCATGGTTGGGGAAAGAAAACTCTAAAATCTGAATAAAGATCTAGGACTATGGTTGGTGCCCATGGCAGGACCAGAAACTTTTGTTTTCTGCATTCATATTTTAGAGCGTTGTATAATAAAATCCAGCAATGTTTATTAAGTTATTAGCTGTTCTGTGAAATTTGAATTAAATAAGATTTTCAAAAATACAATAGATAGTAAAAAGGAAAGTAGGAAGATGCTTATTATGAGGTTTCATTTCTGCTGCCAGAGATTTATTGATGGAGCTCCCATTTATAGTATTGTTATATGGTGAGAGGATGATTCAACTTCCAACTACAAATGCCAACAGTTTCAAGAAAATCTACCTTCAAATAAACCGGGTGGGCAGTGTACTCATTAACCCAGTGCGCCGGACTCTGATAATCTCCTTAATTTGTTCTTGCAGAAAGCTGAAGCTGATGTTGGAGGCCCCCATGACCCTTGGACCTTCTTAGGCTTAGTGACTTCACCGAGCGTATTCACTAGGATATTCAGTTTCACAAACACATAATTTAGTTTTATCACTTTTGAGGTTTGTTTTGCCGCACATTTATTTTTTGTTTGATAGAACATATTATTTACGATCAGCAGCACAGTGATAGGCACATCCTGTGTCCCCCGAATTATGCTAATCATTTCTTAAGGTGGTGGGAAGCACACATGTATTCACTGACATTAACGACCACTACACTAGGTACATCTCCTTCTGGGGTAGATACAATGACAATGGGGCAGATTTACTTACCCGGCCCATTCGCGATCCAGCGGCGCGTTCTCTGAACAGGATTCGGGTCCGGGCTGGATTTATGATGGCAGTTCTTCCGCCGTCCACCAGGTGGTGCTGCTGCGCTGAAAATCATCTGACCGAGCTGGACCAGGTGAAGGTAAGCGCTTCCCAAGCGACACATTTTTGGTTATTAAATGCGGCGGTTTTCAGAATCCGTCGGGTTATCGTTCGGCCACGCCCCCTGATTTCCGTCACATGCATGCCAGCGCCGATGCGGCCACAAATCCGATCGCTTGCGCCAAAATCCCGGGGCAATTCAGGTACAATCGGCAAAATCGGAAATATTTGGGTAACATTGGGAAACCCGCATTCGGCCTTAGTAAATGACCCCCAATGTGTTGATCTTCTGGAGGGAGTGCTGAATTATTTGAGGACTTTGTAGCCCATCTGAATTTCAATGAGGTGCGTTTTTTTTTTTTTCAATTTTCCACATTTGGAATTTTTCCAGCTTCGCAGTACATGGCATGTGAAAATAATAACATTACGGGAAAGTAAAATTTGTTACGCACACAATAAGCAATTATCACGTAAAAAATAAAAGTTATGGTTTTTGAAGGTGGAGAAGGGAGAATTGCGTCCTCTAAAACAGTTCATTAACTGTAAAAGCACAATATTTCACAATACCTGCGTTCCATCAGGAACAATCAGATATCCCCATAGCAGGACATGCCGGAATACCATCAAGGGGACTTGAATCTTATCAGATTCTGGGGTCTTTGCGAAAATAAAAATGGGATCAAGGGGAGAAGATTTGATGCAAAAAACTCTTCAAGTTGAAACAAGTGGATCTACCAACTGATTCACAGCCCTGAAGGACTCAATAAGGGTTTTCCTTCTCAGCACAAAGGTAATGACAGTGTATATGCAATGGCCAAAAAATGGAATCACTATCAAGTAAAACAAAAAGTGGGAGTTAAATAGACATAGATCTGTCACACTATGTGCAGGTGTCATTTACTGTTATACACTATCAATCATATGTACTCATAAGTGAAACGGAATACATGCTGAGCTCTGACAACTGATAATAACCAGTATTCCCTGACAATAAATAAATTATCTGATTGGCCCCGTCACATATTGACCTAGTAGGTATGGTATCAGAGCTATAATACTTACCTTCCGCGCTCGCCAACCACGAATCAATCACTATGAAATACATCAATGGCGCATGCCAAATGCCGTGTCGGCAATGTTATGCTTCCAGGACAATAGTAACAGTCCGCGCAGCACAAAGTTAATATTGTTGATAGTGGTGTATTATCGCGCAACTGGGATAAGCCAACCATCCGATGCAGATGGACCAATGGAGTCCAGCCACACCGATGTCCACAACACTTTGGGGCTCATTTACTTACCCGGTGCTGTCGCGATCCAGCAGCGCTTCTCCGACGAGGATTCGGGTTTTCCGGTGATTCAGCAAGCTTGTGTCAACTTCCTCTGGGCCAGGTCCGCCAGAGTTCACTATCTTCTCCCCAGTGCATGTAGTGCTTGATTTTGTGACCATTCATTTTTTAAATTCTGCGTTTTTCCGAATCCGTCTGGTTTTCCAACGTCCGCCACGCCCCCCGATTTCTGTCACGTGAAAGTCCAAATCCGATCACGTGCACCAAAATCCTGGAAGAATTTGACGCAAAACGGAAAAAATCAGGAAACCCGAAGTGCGGCCACGGAGCCCTTAGTAAATGAGCCCCTTTGTGTCACATCAATAGCGTCCCGGAGTGATGCGGCAGAATGGGATTCGCGAGATCGGAGGTCAGGTCAGACCTATTGCGCTGATCAGTAAACTGACTAATTGGAGCCTATATCAATATGTCATTCCTGATGACCTGGAAGAATTTCACTGACCATAGGAGTTAGCAGTAACATTAATATGTCACCTCCGATGACCTGGAAGGGTTTCACTCATCATTCATTGGAAGCCATTGGGGATACATCTGTCAGTGATGTTGTTCTAGGCAACTATTATAAACTTTCATACTGATGCCAAAGTTACATTTTGATCCCACCCAGAAATTATTTATTGATTTAGTATGGAGCTCCCATTTATAGTATTGTTATATGGTGGAGGGATATTCAACTTCGACTACAATGCCAACAGTTTCAAGAAAATTTACCTTCAAAATAAACCGGGGCAGGTACTCATACCCGGGACCGGGACTCTGATAATCTCCTTTATTTGTTATTGCAGAAAGCTGAATGCTGAATGTTGGAGGCCCCCATGACTCCTTGGACCTTCTGTACTTAGTGACTTCACCTGAGCGTATTCACTAAGGTATTCAGTTTCACAAACACATAATTTAGTTTTATCACTTTTAGGTTTGTTTTGCCGCACAATTATTTTTTGTTTGATAGAACTTTATTACAGATCAGCGCACAGCGATGGCACATCCTGTGTCCCCCGAATTATGCTAATCTTTTCTTAAGGTGTGGGAAGCACACATGTATTCACGACATTAACGACCACTACACTAGGTCATCTCCTTCTGGGGTAGATACAATGACAATGGGGGTCATTTACTAAGGGCCCGAATCGCGTTTTCCCACATGTTACCCAATATTTCTGATTTACCCGATTTTCCTGTGGCCCGGTTTTTGGCGCACGCGATTGTATTGTGGCGCATCGGTGACGGCATGCACGCAATGGAATTCGGGGGCGTGGCCAAACGAAAACCCAACGGATTCGGAGAAACCGCCACATTTTTTTTTAAAAAGTGTCACTGGACACGCACTTACCTTCACCAAGAATAGGATCGGGAACTCCGGCGGGCCTCGGCAGACTTCAGCGCAGCAGCGACACCTGGTGGACGTCGGAGGAACCGCCGGAAGACCCAATCCACCGCAGAGAACACATCGCTGGATCGCGAATGGACCGGTGTAGATACAGCCCCAATGAGTTGATCTTGGAGAGGAGTGCTGAATTATTTGAGGACTTTGTAGCCGATCTGAATTGCAATAAGGTTATTAGATTACACATAGATTCAACCCCAAAGTTTGAATTATTTGGACCTTACCATTTCATTGGACTCTAGTGGCCGTGTTAACACACAAATGTATAGAAAGCCCACAGCGACTAACAGCCTGCTTCATTGGGAATCCCATACCCCTAAAAAAGAGATACCCATTGGCCAATACCTCAGGGCCAGACGAAACTGGTGCGACAATCTGTATGTGAAATTTCAGAATCGCGGTTACCCCAAAAAGCACTTACAAAAGACTTACCATAGAGCCATACACCCCACGGGAGAGCCTATTGGTGGATAGCCTTTTGAAGAGACCACCTAACAAAATAATCTCTGTATTGGCACGTGACATTTTGATATTAGCTCCAATTGGTCAGTTTACTGATCATTGCAATAGGTGTTACCGTTCCGCTATCGGCATACTAATCCGACTCTTAGCGAAATCTCATTCTGCCGCATCACTTGGGGACTCGCTATTGATGCGACACAAAGTGTTGTGTCATCGGTGCAGCTTGGACGCCATTGGTCTTCTCGCATCCCGTGGTTGGCTTATCCCGGTCGCGTATTGGCACTATGATGAAATGCCTCTGAAGTCAACGTATATTTCAAAAGCATTGCAATACTCAAATCCGATCCGAACTTAGTCAATCCTTTCAACTAGACCCAGCGTCACTTATAGACGGAGTAAAAACTTGCAGGATAATCTAGTAAAGACCTTTCTCCCTCCTATGACACCCCTCCAAACTGGTTAAGATCGGACATTAGGGGCTCATATCCCTGTGGAATTGTAAGTTCTGTCCCCAGGTATCCATCATTAGAACCTTTGTGAACCAGTGGATGCGCAGGAGAACACGATTAACAGTCACACAAATATTTCACAATACCTGATGTCCAAGCGGACATATGCCGGAATACCATCAAGGGACATGAATCTTATCAGATTCTGGGGTCTTTGCAAAAAAAATGGGATCAAGGGAGAAGATTTTTGATGCAAAAAACTGCTTCAAGTTGAACAAAGTGGATCTACCAACTGTTCACTGGCCCTGAAGGACTCAATAAAGGGTTTCCTTCTCAGCATCAAAGTTAATGACAGTGTATATGCATGGCCCAAAAATGGAATCACTACTCAAGTAAAAACAAAAAGTGGGAGTTAAAAGACATAGATCTGTCACACGTATTGCAGGTGTCATTATAACTGTTTTTATACTCAATCATATTGTACTCAATAAGTGAAACAGGAATAACATGCTGATGCTCTGACTACGATAATAACCAGTTTCCCTGACATAAGTAAAATCATCTGTTGGCCCCGTCACATATTGACCTAGTAGGTATGGTATCATCGTTAATACTACTTCCTGCTCGCCAACCACGATATCACTCTATTGAAATACATCAATGGCGCATGCCAAAAGTGCCTGTGTCGGCAAGTGTTTATGCTTCCAGGAACATAGTAACAGTCCGCGCAGGCACAAAGTTAATATTGTTGATAGTGGTGGTATTATGCGCGCACTGGGATAAGCCAACCATCGCGATGGCAGATGGACAATGGAGTCCTAGCCAACACCGATGTCACAACACTTTGGGGCTCATTTACTTACCCAGTCCTGTCGCGTTGCAGCGGTGCGTTCTCCGACGAGGATTCGGGTCTTCCGGTGTTCCACAGCTCGTGCGTCCAACTTCCTGCAGGTGTGCACTGCTGCGCCGAGGTCCGCCGGAGTTCACCATCTTCTCTCCGGTGCATGTAAGTGCTTATTTTGCAACACACTTTGTTTTTTAAATTTCTGTCGCGTTTGGACCCCTTTGTGTCACATCAATAGCGAGTCCCTGTTTATGCAGCAGAACGGGATTCATTGAGTTGAGGAGTATGCCGATAGCGAATCAGGTGAGACCTTTGCGCTGATCAGTAACTGACCAATTGGAGCTAATATCAATATGTCACTTCCTGATGACCTGGAAGAATTTCCCCTACCATTCGGTGAAATCCTGAACAATAGAGTTAGCATTAACATTAATATGGTATGTCACCTCTTGATGACGCTGAAGGGTTTATCACTCATCATTCATGGAAGCCATTGTGGATACATCTGTCAGTGATGTGTGCTAGGCAACTATATAAACTTTCATACTGATTGGCCAAAGTGACATTTTGATCCCACCCGAAATTATTTATCCCCTCCTTAGCTCCTCCCACGAATCAGTAGCCCCGATCCCCTGATGACGCTGGAGCTATAGCGAACATGTCCGGGGGCTCGTGAATGTGTTTTAAGGTTTCTTGTTTGAGGCTTCTTAATAGTGTCAATCGGGGCAAGAGATCCACTAATCGAATTCATTAGTTTGAGGGGAATTATTCCCCCTAAAGGGATTTGTTATGTGTAGCACCCCAGAAGAATTTTTAACATTCTTTATTGAGTGAATACAGCAATGTATGTTTTATTCGGTGAACATTATAAAAGCCTGACCGATAGAGACTTTCTCTGTCTAGGACAGTTTGTAAATAGTTCAAAAATCTACCATCAAAATAAACCGGGGGCAGTTACTCATTGTCCCAGCAACGGGACTCTGATAATCTTCTTATATTTGTTATGTAGAAAGCCGATTGCCTTCCAAACATGTTGGAGGCCCCCTTGACTCCTTGGACCTTCTGTACCTTGGTGACTTCACCTGAGTGAGACCTCGCTACAGCCGCCCGGTGCTGCCACCGTATATGTTGCTGTGTATAGGTTTCTCTAACGCAATTGGCCACCAAATAAGGTATCGCTGTTGCAATTTTCTCCCAGTGCGTTGGCACACCGACTATACCAGACACCAACGGAGGACCAGTAGCCCTTCTGGACGCATATCAGGGCTCATTTCTTATGGGCTTCGCGGCCGCACTTATGTCGGGTCTCCCGACTTTTTCCGTTTTGCGCTGAATTCCTCCGGAATTTTGGCGCACGTGATCAGATTGTGGTGCATCGGCGCCGGTTTTCATGTGACAGAAATCTGGGGGGGCCGTAGGCAACGGAAAACCTGACGTATTCGGAAAAACCGCTTAATTTTAAAAACTAAGTGTGTCACAAAATCAAGCACTCACATGCACCGAGAAGAACCAGGTGAACTTCGGCGGACCTCGCCGCAGCAGCGACACCTGGTGGACATCGGGCGCACGACCTTCGTCGCCGGAAGACCCGAATCCTCGCCGAAGAACCCGCTGCTGGATCGCGTCAGGACCGGGTAAGTAAATGGCCTCCCTAGTTTTAGATTTGCTACATTATCCTACTTTGTTATTGGGCAATTTCGGTTATAGGTAGATATGAGCTACTAGAACTTTCTCAGTAAATTTCCATAACACAATCCTTTGTGATTTACCCGTTTTGTCTCCGTGGTATATACATACACCGGTATATACATGTACTGGTATATACATACTTATGCGTCTGATCATGTACATAGTGAAACATCCAAAAAGATGATTTGTTAGACCTATTTACAGCCCACTCCCTAATACGGGGTATTTATAACTTTAATAGCTGGAATTGGAGATGCCATGTGCCTTCAGGGCTCGTGTGCCGGAATAATTGCTTCCTGGCAAATCCACATCAGCCTCATAGTTATGCGCTGAGTCCTGGAGAGAAGAGACAGAAAATATGCTGCTCAGACCTGTTTGTACTTCATTCCTAGAATGAAAGTCCTAGAACTTTATATTAGTCCTAATGTGCCTTATTTGGACACCCCTACCATTGTTTTATAGGGACACGCCCACAAAATAATGTGCGAATCAGAGATCATGAATTTTATGAGCGCATCGTATATAAAGCTCCATATACAGGCTCCATCTCTGTATATCACCTCGAGGAGTGACCACATGGCAACCTCCATTACTCCTCTGTGTATTAGCAGTTCTGATTCACCAAGGTAAGTTCTAGAATAACTTTTTAGAGGATTTGTCCAGATCGGGTTTTCGATTATGGGTCCGGGGGGAGTAAAAGACAACAAAAATGAGCTCTTTCCACCTCTCTCATTGGCTCCGGTTAGTTATTCCTATTTAGTATACTTAAGTTTTATAGCTATTTATCTTTTTATATATTTAAGTGTTACAACCAAATTTTATATTATAACTCTTTGTTTTGAATGTTTTTCAGTTTTAGAGCTTATTTTTTATATCTATAATTATCTCAGTGTAAAAACCCTTTGTTATGTATTTATGTTATATACTCAAGTATAAGCCAATTCATATTATAAAAAAAAACTGGGAAAAGATATCGGGCTTATTTACTAAGGGATTGTGCACGCTTTGGCAGTATTTAACAGGGTTTTCACTGGGATTGTGTCGCACATTCAGATTTTGCCGCAACTGCGGCTAGTTCTTGTGCGACAGAAATAAGGGGGGCGTTGCAAGATGATCCGACTGATTCGGACTGAGCGCAGGTTAAACTTTCAAATTGTGTTGCAAGACAATGCATTTACATGCACCCGGAGAAGGTGAAGGGGACCTGAGTGGGAAGCGACACATGCAGGATATCGGGCGCATGATCTTAGCAAACGCGGCACAAGGCATTATGGTCCGGGTAGTAATTGTGACCCATTGACTCCATTATAGCCTAGGATGGGAAATGCAGTGGTCACAGCTTCCCCAGTAATGAAATGCCCAGCATGCTCCACTAAATGCTCCAGTAATGACCACACTCTTCCCACCAAAGAATGCCCGCAGCCCTCCGCCTCCCACTAAAGTAATGCCTATCAACTCTCCCACTTAAGTAATGGCCCCGATACGCACACCCCTTAAACCGCGGGAAGGGGTAGAGGACGTCCAGCTGCCCGTGAGTAGGAGGTGCCATTGGTTGGGAGTCGGAGAAGAAGAGAAAGTTGGATCATTCGTAGGAGCCTAGAGTGGTTGATGAGGTTTCACAGTTCCCCCCTCTAAAAATAAATTTACAGCACCCATCCCCACTAAATTAATGCGCCATCATCCTCTCCCACTAAATAATTCCCTCACCTCCCCACTAAAATAAATTCCTCTAGCAGCCTGCTCCACAAACAAGAACATGCGACAGGCACCGTCCGCCCACTAAAGTTATTGCCAGCACCTCCTTATTACTTTCTTGTTATCCCTTGCCGTTCGATTTATCGTGCCTTGTTCTCCTGCTTCTCTTGCTTCTCTGCTCTTCTCCTGATTCTTCTATGCCCCCCTTGCCCTCGTCTGGCCCCTCTCCTTCTCTAGTTCCTCTTCCTTTTGTCCGGCCTCTTTCGACTTGGCGTACCCTCCTCTGCGGCCGTCCCTGTTGTGGGGTTTTTTGCCTCCTCTCCCCATCTCCGCATGCTTCGTAGTATCCTCTCCCCTCTGCCTTGCGACTGTTTTTCTCCCTTGCTCGCCAAAAAAAAAAAAAAAAAAGCCGTAGGGCTGATCTTACAGAATCTGTGTAGTGAGTAGTATCCTGACCATACCATCGTCCTAATGATCACACACTCCCGACAACTACTGGGGTTCATCAAATCTGGACTCTTTGTTCAGCGAACTGGCGCTCTACGCCTTGGAGTTCTTGCCTTCCCTGCCGCTAGCGTCTGTGTCCGAGCGTGTTTTTCATTGCATCTGGTGTCAATCCCACCGATAAGCGTACACCCTGTCGACTGACCAGCGTCTGACAGGCTGACTCTTACAAGATGAATAAAGCATGGATTTCTCCCTATTTCCAATCTCCATCAGGTGAAGGAGCTCAACCTTGAAATAATTTATCCCTCCACTCCTCGCTCCTCCTCATTTTCCTCCTCCTTCTCCTCCTCTTTCTACAGTAAAGCAGAGGAAACTGCTGTTTTTTGACAGGGCCCCCTGGCTCTAGGTATCGTTACTTTATGCATTTAATTTTTCTGGAGGGCCACCGACACTTTCCTCTGTTTTAAACTTTTTTGGGAGTGCCACATACAGGCACTCATCTATTCAATTTTTCCTGGAGGGCCACCTTTCCGTCCCTCTTTTAAACAATTGTTTTGGGACTGAGCCACGACCCCTCAATTATTCCTTTTTTTCTGGAGGCCCCTACCACCTGCTCCTCTGGTTTAAAAACTTTTTGGACTGCCACATTACGGCACTCAATTATCCATTTTTCTGGAGGGCCACCTACCTGCTCTCTGGTTTAAAACTTTTTTTGACTAAGGCACATACAGGCTACTCATCTATGCCCTTTCTGGAGGGCCACCTACCGGCTCCTCTGGTTGAAAATTTTTTTGGACTGGCCACTAACAGGCACTCAATTCGATTCCTTTTTTTTCTGTGAGGGCCAGCTACCTGCTCCTCTGGTTTGAAAAATTTGTGACTGCCACATCGGCACTATCCAAAATTGAATTGTCTCCCATAGCATCCTCCCACACCCGTTTCCTCCATTGCTACCCACTCCAAACGTCCGTCCATATATCTTGCCTCCATACATCGTCCCTTTATCAACGAGGTTTGTCAAGCCAAATTTGGGTTGTTTTTCATGGGTTCCACATCAAAGTTGTAATTTGTCGCCACCCTTGGCTGTGTTATCCACAAATACACTGGCCAACTTTTACCATTTACGATTTTATTTCAGCGCTTTCTTGCGCATCTGTTTACATTCCCCCTCACGGCCCGCCATATCCTACAACTTATAAGAACGCTACTACTACCCTTGAATCTTATTCAAAAGGTTCTTAGAAGTGCTGTTTGGGAGTAGCCTAGAGAACAGGGGCTGGATTGGCGAAATCTCGCCTAGCAGCGGAGAGCCGCTCCATGCGCATCATGCGCTTCTTGCCATCTGTTTACATTCCCCTCACCACCCGCCATATCCCAACTTATATAACTCTCTACAACTAACTTGGTGCAGGCTGGACCGAGTCTGACCCTGGGGCTGGTCATATACTGCGCCGACTCGGTATTGCGGGCCTACCCCTCTGTCCAGGTCTCAAAGGCCTACTAACCTCCAATCCTATCCTCCCACCCTCCGTCACCTCCTCCTCCCTCCGAATTACCATCCGTGGCATGGCGTCATCATTCGGGAGCTCTAGGCCAGCAGCAGTTGCCCGTTGCTAAGCGACCGCAGGCGTGCTCAAACTGCTGAGCCGAGGTGATAAAAAAAGGCACACCGCCCAAGAGCTATTGCAGGGCATTCCACATCAAACTTGTTAACTTTGTCGCCACCCCTGCTGTGAAGCCACAAAATATACTGTAAAACTTTTTCATTTACGGATATTAGTTCAAGCGCTTCTTGCGCATATGTTTACATTCCTCCCACCCGCCCTATCCAAACTTATAAGAAAGCTACTACCCTTGATCTTATCCGAAAGGTTCTTATGAAGTGCTGTTTTGGGGAGTAGCCTAGAAACAGGGGCTTGGATTGGCGAAAGCCTCGCCTGGCAGCGTAGCGCCAGCTCCATGCCAAGAACCAACTAACATTAGTTTTTAATCGACTCTAGTTTCACTGCCTCCATACAACCATCGTCCCCTTAATCAAACGAGCTTGTCAGGCGATTTTGGATTGTTTTATGGCTCCATGTTTAACTGTTGTCGCCACCCTGCTGTGTCCCACCAATAATACTGGCAACTTTTATCATTTACCAATATTATTTGAGCGCTTCTTGCTCCCTCCTTCTTTTGGTTCCTCTCTGACCCATTGGTTTGAAGCCTGAGTCCCCTTTATGGTATGGCGCCATGCACTCTCTAGCCTTCGCGGCTGCCTCCTGCCTCTGCATGCCGCCCCTAAGTGTCAGGTCAATTCATTGGATGTTTTAGATTCTCTCTAGCTTCATCTTTCACTCTGGTCATGGCCATTCTGTTGCCCATAATTTTTGGGCAAATGGTGCATTTTCGCGCCTCAGATGCATCATGCAGCTGCCCCTGGCTGTTTTCCTGGTGTCATTTCCGTGGTTTTTCATCCTTTTCTCTGAGGTTCCCGGTGTTTTGGGCCAGCTCCCTGTGCGAGCCGTGGTCCCCTGAAAATTGCTCGAGTCTCCCATTGACTTCAATGGGGCTCCGTTACTCGAAACGAGCACTCGGCATCGGGAAAAGTTCGTCTCGAATAAACGATACCCGAGCATTTTAGTGGGGTCTCCGCTCATCTCTATTCTTAACTATAATTAACCTGGCTTTCTGATTAAATGTATCGCATAATTTGTTTTTTTTTCATGACTGTAATATTTCTGAATCATTGTTGACCGATTCTTTTTAGTCAAAGGTACTATGATAGAGCTTTACCAACGCTTAGGGACTTTCTGTTGTCTTAAGCGACCATTAAAAAGTTTAACCAACACAAGGAGAAGCTCATCATAAACATCAATGCAATATTTTTGCCAGATTCCTCTGTTCTTGGGCTTTTTTAACTTCGATAGTCTAAGTAATTAATCTCAACATCCTTTGGTGTAATTACGCAATGGAAATTCCCTTAACTCCTTGGCTGTCATATTATAATTCTACCTATCCAAACTCACATTGCAGTAAAATTATGTTTTAAAAAGTGGGATTTTTTAGTTTTATAAATAGCATAATCAATCCCTTTTACAAACCCCATGTACCTGCTTTCATACTTGATTTTCTTAGACAATTCCACACTCCCTACTATTAATGTTCCTCTCTTTTTACTCTCTACTTTATTGCTTTATGATTTTTTGCATTCTTTAATCTTAACCTTTACATTCTTCTTCGGAGCTGTTCTTAAAGCTTCAACATCACCTTGTTTAAATGCCATTTTCTTTTTATTCAATAATAACTTGAGTTCTGTAGTTACAGAAGGTTCATTATTAAGAAATACCCAGATCCTTTTTGTTGGTGCAAAGCTAGCAGCACATAAGTTTTTGTAATCTCTTACAGTTTCCACAACTAAGTCCAAGTCCTCATCCAATCCACTATACAGTAAATCCAAATCTCTATATTCAAAGCAACACCTAGTGTCCCTAGACTATTTCTGAACCTCATTTACTACCACTAGTTCTTAAAAAATCACTAACTGGGGGGCATCTCGGTTTGAAAGTGAACCTAGCAATGATTCGACTTGTGTCAGGATCAGTGGTAGTGGATCTCCTCTGTACCACACCGCAGATACGTAAGCCGACATCCTAGGACGTCGTCTAAGTAGCCGGATTTTCACCAAGCCGCCGCGTGGTACTCGTTGACTTTTTGCTTTTTGGCTGCCACTTGATAGTGACAATAATAAAGTGCTAGATTTATTGATGGAGCTCCCATTTATAGTATTGTTATATGGTGAGGGGATGATTCAACTTCGATCTACAAATGCCAACAGTTTCAAGAAAATCTACCTTCAAAATAAACCGGGGGCAGGTACTCATTAACCCAGGGACCGGGACTCTGATAATCTCCTTATATTTGTTATTGCAGAAAGCTGAATGCTGAATGTTGGAGGCCCCCATGACTCCTTGGACCTTCTGTAGCTTAGTGACTTCACCTGAGCGTATAGATGATAGGTCATTTCTGCTGCCAGAGATTTATTGATGGAGCTCCCATTTATAGTACTGTTGTATGGTTGGAGGTACCTTGACTCCTTGGACCTTCTGTACCTTACTGACTTCACCTGAGCGTATTCACTAAGGGTATTCAGTTTCACGAACACAATGGGGCTCATTTACTCAGCCGGTCCAGTCACGATCCCGTGGTGCGTTCTCCGATGAGGATTCGGGTTCTGCCGGGATTCACTAAGGTTGTGCGTCCAATATCCAGTAGGTGTCGCTGCTGCGCCGAGGTCCGCCGGAGTTCACCTGCTTCTTCCCGGTGCATGTAAAAGATTGCGACACTTAAAATTTTTTAACTTCCGCGTTTTTTCGGAATCCATCGGGTTATCCGATGGCCACGCCCCCCCCCCCCATTTCTGTCACGTGAAAGCCAGCACCAAAATCCGATCGCATGCGCCAAAATCCTGGGAATTTGGTGCAAAACTGAAAAATTCTGGAAACCCGACGAAAGTGCGGCCACGGAGCCCTTATGATTTGGTTTTATCACTTTTGAGATTTGTTTTGCCGCACAATTATTTTTTGTTTGATGGAACCTATTATGTACAGATCAGCGGCACAGCGATGGGCACATCCTGTGTCCCCCGAATTATGCTAATCTTTTCTTAAGGTGCTGGGAAGCACAACATGTATTCAATAACATTAACGATTACTACACCAGGCAGGGGTAGATACAACGACAATGTGTTGATCTTCTGGGAGGGGAGTGCTGAATTATTTGAGGACTTTGTAGCCCATCTGAATTTCAATGAGGTGCGTTTTTTTTTTTTTTCAATATTTCCACATTTGGAATTTTTTTCCAGCTTCGCAGTACATGGCATGTGAAAATAAATAACATTACGGGAAAGTAAAATTTGTTACGCACACAATAAGCAATATACACGTAAAAATGAAAAAGTTATGGATTTTTGAAGGTGGAGAGGAGGAATTGCGTCCTCTAAAACAGTTCATTAACTGTAAAAGCACAAATATTTCACAATACCTGCGTTCCATCAGGAACAATACAGATATCCCCATAGCAGGACATATGCCGGAATACCATCAAGGGGACTTGAATCTTATCAGATTGTGGGGTCTTTGTGAAAATAAAAATGGGACCCAGGGGAGGAGATATTGATGCAAAAAACTGCTTCAAGTGGATCTACCAACTGGATTCACTAAGCCCTAAAGGACTCAATGAAGGGTTTTCCTTCTCAGCACCAAAGGTAATGACAGTGTATATGCAATGGCCAAAAAATGGAATCACTATTCAAATAAAAACAAAAAGTGGGAGTAAAATAGACATAGATCTGTCACACGTATGTGCAGGTGTCATTATAACTGTTATACACTATCCATCATATGTACTCAATAAGTGAAGCAGGAATAACATGCTGATGCTCTGACTAACTGATAAATAACCAGTATTCCCTGACAATAAGTATAAATCATCTGATTGGCCCCGTCACATATTGACCTAGTAGGTATGGTATCAGAGCTATAATACTTACCTTCCGCTGCTCGCCAACCACGAATATCACATCTATTGAAATACATCAATGACGCATGCCAAAAGTGCCCGTGTTGGCAAGTGTTTATGCTTCCAGGAACAATAGTAACAGTCCGCGCAGGCATGAAGTTAATATTGTTGATAGTGGTGTATTATCGCGCGACTAGGGATAAGCCAACCATCACAATGGCAGATGGACCAATGGTGTCCCAGCCACACCGATGTCACAACACTTTGGGGCTCATTTACTTACCCAGTGCTGTCGCGATCCAGCAGCGCGTTCTCCAACGAGGATTCGGGTTTTCCGGTGATTCAGCAAGCTTGTGTCCAACTTCCTCATGGGCCGAGGTCCGCCAGAGTTCACTAACTTCTCCCCAGTGCATGTAAGTGCTTGATTTTGTGATACACTTCATTTTTTAAATTCTGCGTTTTTTCCGAATCCGTCTGGTTTTCCAATGGCCACGCCCTCGATTTCTGTCATGTGAAAGTCCAAATCCGATCACATGCACCAAAATCCTGGGAGAATTCGGCGCAAAAAGGAAAAAATCAGGAAACCCGACAAAAGTGCGGCCACGGAGCCCTTAGTAAATGAGCCCCTTTGTGTCACATCAATAGCGTGTCCCGGAGTGATGCGGCAGAATGGGATTCGCTAAGAGTCGGAGGATCAGTTCAGACCTATTGCACTGATCAGTAAACTGACCAATTGGAGCCTATATCAATATGTCACTTCCTGATGACCTGGAAGAATTTCAACTGACCAATAGGAGTTAGCAGTAACATTAATATGTCACCTCCTGATGACCTGGAAGGGTTTCACTCATCATTCATTGGAAGCCATTGGTGGATACATCTGTCAGTGATGTGTTTCTAGGCAACTATTATAAACTTTCATACTGACTGGCCAAAGTTACATTTTGATCCCACCCAGAAATTATTTATTGATTTATTGATGGAGCTCACATTTATAGTATTGTTATATGGTGAGAGGATGAGTCAACTTCGAACTACAAATGCCAACAGTTTCAAGAAAATTTACCTTCAAAATAAACCGGGGGCAATGACCCAGGGACCGGGACTCTGATAATCTTCTTCTATTTGTTATTGCAGAAAGCTGAATGCTGAATGCTGAATGTTGGAGGTCCTCATGACTCCTTGGACCTTCTGTAGCTTAGTGACTTCACCTGAGCGTATTCACTAAGGATATTCAGTTTCACAAACACAATAATTTAGTTTTATCACTTTTGAGGTTTGTTTTGCCGCACATTTATTTTTTGTTTGATAGAACATATTATTTACAGATCAGCAGCACAGTGATAGGCACATCCTGTGTCCCCCGAATTATGCTAATCATTTCTTAAGGTGGTGGGAAGCACAACATGTATTCACTGACATTAACGACCACTACACTAGGTACATCTCCTTCTGGGGTAGATACAATGACAATGGGGGTCATTTACTAAGGGCCCGAATCGCGTTTTCCCAACGTGTTACCCAAATATTTCCAATTTACGCCGATTTTTCCTGAATTGGCCCGGGTTTTTGGCGCACGCGATTGTATTGTTGCGCATCGGTGCCGGCATGCACGCGATGGAAATCGAGGGCGTGGCCAAACGAAAACCCAACGGATTCGTAGAAACCACCACATTTTTTTAAAAAAAGTGTCACTGGACACGCACTTACCTTCACCAAGAATAGGATCGGGAACTCCGGCGGGCCTCGGCAGACTTCAGCGCAGCAGCGACACCTGGTGGACGTCGGAGGAACCGCCGGAAGACCCGAATCCACCGCAGAGAACACATCGCTGGATCGCGAATGGACCGGGTAAGTAAATCAGCCCCAATGAGTTGATCTTCTGGGAGAGGAGTGCTGAATTATTTGAGGACTTTGTAGCCGATCTGAATTGCAATAAGGTATGAGATTTACACATGAGATTCAACCCCAAAGTTTGAATTATTTGGACCTTACCATTTCATTGGACTCTAGTGGCCGTGTTAACACACAAATGTATAGAAAGCCCACAGCGACTAACAGCCTGCTTCATTGGGAATCCCATACCCCTAAAAAAGAGTATACCCATTGGCCAATACCTCAGGGCCAGACGAAACTGGTGCGACAATCTGTATGTGAAATTTCAGAATCGCGGTTACCCCAAAAAGCACTTACAAAAGACTTACCATAGAGCCATACATACCCCACGGGAGAGCCTATTGGTGGATAGCCTTTTGAAGAGACCACCTAACAAAATAATTCTCTGTATTGGCACGTGACATGTTGATATTAGCTCCAATTGGTCAGTTTACTGATCATTGCAATAGGTGTTACCGTATCCGCTATCGGCATACTAATCCGACTCTTAGCGAAATCTCATTCTGCCGCATCACTTGGGGACTCGCTATTGATGCGACACAAAGTGTTGTGTCATCGGTGCAGCTTGGACGCCATTGGTCTATCTGCCATCCCGATGGTTGGCTTATCCCGGTCGCGTATTGGCACGTATGATGGAAATGCCTCTGAAGTCAAACGTATATTTCAAAAGCATTGGCAAATACTCAAATCCGATCCTGAACTTAGTCAAGTCCTTTCAACTAGACCCAGCGTCACTTATAGACGGAGTAAGAACTTGCAGGATAATCTAGTAAAGACCTTTCTCCCTCCTGATGACACCCCTCCAAACTGGTTAAGATCGGACATTAGGGGCTCATATCCCTGTGGAAATTGTAAGTTCTGTCCCCAGGTATCCATCATTAGAACCTTTGTGAACCCAGTGGATGGCCAGGAGAACACGATTAAACAGTTCAGCACAAATATTTCACAATACCTGATGTCCCCATAGCAGGACATATGCCGGAATACCATCAAGGGGACATGAATCTTATCAGATTCTGGGGTCTTTGCAAAATAAAAATGGGATCAAGGGGAGAAGATTTTGATGCAAAAAACTGCTTCAAGTTGAAACAAAGTGGATCTACCAACTGGATTCACTGAGCCCTGAAGGACTCAATAAAGGGTTTTCCTTCTCAGCATCAAAGGTAATGACAGTGTATATGCAATGGCCCAAAAATGGAATCACTACTCAAGTAAAAACAAAAAGTGGGAGTTAAATAGACATAGATCTGTCACACGTATGTGCAGGTGTCATTATAACTGTTATACACTATCAATCATATGTACTCAATAAGTGAAACAGGAATACATGCTGATCTCTGACTAACCGATAAATAACCAGTATCCCTGACAATAAGTATAAATCATCTTTGGCCCCGTCACATATTGACCTAGTGGTATGGTATCAGAGCTATAATACTACTTCCGCTGCTCGCCAACCACGAATATCAAATCTATTGAAATACTACAATGGCGCATGCCAAAAGTGCCTGTGTCGGCAAGTGTTATTTTTCCATAAATAGTAACCGTCGCGCGGCACACAATTAATATTGTTGATAGTGGTGGTATGTTATATCGCGCGACTGGGATAAGCCAACCATCGCGATGGCAGATGGACCAATGGAGTCCTAGCCACACCGATGTCACAACACTTTGGGGCTCATTTACTTACCCAGTCCTGTCGCGTTGCAGCGGTGCGTTCTCCGACGAGGATTCGGGTCTTCCGGTGTTCCAGCAAGCTCGTGCGTCCAACTTCCTGCAGGTGTCACTGCTGCGCCGAGGTCCGCCGGAGTTCACCATCTTCTCTCCGGTGCATGTAAGTGCTTGATTTTGCAACACACTTTGTTTTTTAAATTTCTGTCGCGTTTGAGCCCCTTTGTGTCACATCAATAGCGAGTCCCTGAGTTATGCAGCAGAACGGGATTCATTGAAGTTGGAGGAGTATGCCGATAGCGAATCAGGTGAGACCTATTGCGCTGATCAGTAAACTGACCAATTGGAGCTAATATCAATATGTCACTTCCTGATGACCTGGAAGAATTTCCCCTACCATTCGGTGAAATCCTGAACAATAGGAGTTAGCAGTAACATTAATATGGTATGTCACCTCTTGATGACCTGGAAGGGTTTCACTCATCATTCATTGGAAGCCATTGGTGGATACATCTGTCAGTTATGTGTTGCTAGGCAACTATAATAAACTTTCATACTGATTGGCCAAAGTGACATTTTGATCCCACCCAGAAATTATTTATACCCTCCTTAGCTCCTCCCACGAATCAGTAGCCCCGATCCCCTGATGACGCTGGAGCTATAGCGAAACATGTCCGGGGGGCTCGTGAATGTGTTTTAAGGTTTCTTGTTTGAGGCTTCTTAATAGTGTCAATCGGGGCAGAGATCCACTAATCGAATTCATTAGTTTGAGGGGAATTATTCCCCCTAAAGGGATTTGTTATGTGTAGCAGCCCCAGAAAGAATTTTTAACATTCTTTATTGAGTGAATTACAGCAATGTATGTTTTATTCGGTGAACATTAATAAAAGCCTGACCGATAAGACTTTCTCTGTCTAAGGACAGTTTGTAAATAAGTTCAAGAAAATCTACCATCAAAATAAACCGGGGGCAGTTACTCATTTGCCCCCGGCAACGGGACTCTGATAATCTTCTTATATTGTTATGGAGAAAGCGATGCCTTCAAAAAATGTTGAGGCACCCCTTGACTCCTTGGACCTTCTTACTTGGTGACTCCTGAGTGAGACCTCGCACAGCCCGCCCGTGCTGCCACCGTATATTGTTGCTGTGTATAGGTGTCTTCTAACGACAATTGGCCACCAAATAAAGGATATCTGCTGTGCAATTTTCTCCCAGTGCGATTGGCACAACCCGACTATACCAGACACCAACGGAGGACGTAGCCCTTCTGGACCGCTATCAGGGCTCATTTCTTATGGGCTTCCGCGGCCCGCACTTATGTTCGGGTCTCCCGACTTTTTCGTTTTGTGCGCTGAATTCCTCCGGAATTTTGGCGCACGTGAGCGATTGTGGTGTCATCGTCGCCGGTTTTCATGTGACAGAAATCTGGGGGGCCGTATGAACGGAAAACCTGACGTATTCGGAAAAAACCGCTTAATTTTAAAAACTAAGTGTGTCACAAAATCAAGCACTCACATCACCGAGAAAACCAGGTGAACTTCGCGGACCTCGCCGCAGCAGCGACACCTGTGGACATCGGGCGCACGACCTTCGTCCGCGAAGACCCAATCCCCATCCAGCCGAGAACCCGCTGGTCGCGTCAGGACCGGGTATAATGGCCTCCCTATTTTAGATTTGCTACATTATCCTACTTGTTATTGGGCAATTCGTTATAGGTGATATGAGCTACTAGAACTTTCTCAGTAAATTTCCATACACACTCCCTTGTGATTTACCCGTTTGTCTCCGTGTATACATACACCGGTTATATACATGTACTGGAGGTATATCCATACTTATGCGTCTGATCGTACACAGTGATAACTCCAAAAAGATGATTTGTTAGACCTATTACAGCCCACTCCCTAATAGGGGTATTTATAACTTTAATAGCTGGAATTGGAGATGCCAATGTGCCTCAGGCTCGTGTGCCGGATAATTGGCCTGGCAAATCCACATCAAGCCTCATAGTTATGCGCTGAGTCCTGGAGAGAAGAGACAGAAATATGCGCTCAGACCTGTTTGTCACTTACCCTTCCTAGAATGAACTCCTAGAACTTTATATTAGTCCTAATGTGCCTTATTTGGACACCCCTACCATTGTTTTATAGGGACACGCCCACAAATAATGTGCGAATCAGAGATCCATGAATTTTATGAGCGCATCGTATATAAAGCTCCATATACAGGCTCCCATCTCTGTATATCACCTCGAGGAGTGACCAACATGGCCAACCTTCCATTACTCGTCTGTGTATTAGCAGTTCTGATTCACCAAGGTAAGTTCTAGAATAATCTATTTTTTAGAGGATTTGTCCAGGATCGGGTTTTTGGATATGGGTCCAGGGGGGAGTAAAGACAACAAAAATGAGCTCTTTCCACCTCTCTCATTGGCTCCGGTTCAGTTATTCCTAAATTTAGTTACTTAAGTTTTATAGCTATTTATCTTTTTATATATTTAAGTGTTACAACCAAATTTAGATATTTATAACTCTTTGTTTTGAATGTTTTTCAGTTTTAGAGCTTATTTTTTATATCTATAATTATCTCAGTGTAAAAACCCTTTTTATGTATTTATGTTATATACTCAAGTATAAGCCAATTCATATTATAAAAAAAAACTGGGAAAAGATATCGGGGCTTATTTACTAAGGGATTTGCACAGCTTTGGCAGGTATTTAACAGGGGTTTTCACTGGGATTGTGTCGCACATGATCAGATTTTGCCGCAACTGCGCTAGTTCTTGTGCGACAGAAATAAGGGGGGCGTGCAAGATGATCCGACTGATTCGGACTGAGCGCAGGATTAAACTTTCAAATTGTGTTGCAAGACAATGCATTTACATGCACCCGGGAGAAGGTGAAGGGGACCTGAGTGGGGAAGCGACACATGCAGGATATCGGGCGCATGATCTTAGCAAACGCGGCACAAGGCATTATGGTCCGGGTAAGTAATTGTGACCCATTGACTCCATTATAAGCCTAGGATGGGAAATGCAGTGGTCACAGCTTCCCCAGTAATGAAATGCCCAGCATGCTCCACTAAATGGCTCCAGTAATGACCAGCACTCTTCCCACCAAAGTAATGCCCAGCAGCCTCCCTCACTAAAGTAATGCCTATCAGCCTCTCCCACTTAAGTAATGGCCACCAGCCTCCCCCGCTAAAAGAAATGGACAGCACCCTCCCCCACTAAAGTAATGGCCATCAGCCTCTCCCACTAAAGTAATGCCCAGCAGCCTCCCCCACTAAAATAATGCCCAGCAGCCTGCTCCACAAAAGAAAATGGACAGCACCGTCCCCCACTAAAGTAATGGCCAGCAGCCTCCCCCACTAAAGTAATGGCCAGCAGCCTCCCCCACTAAAGTAATAGCCAGCAGCCTCTCCCACTAAAGTAATGCCTATCAGCCTCCACCACTAAAGTAATTGCCAGCAGCCTGTCCCACTAAAGGAAACGGACAGCACCCTCCCCCACTCAAGTAGTGGCCATCAGCCTCACCCACTAAAGTAATGCCCAGCAGCCTCCCCCACTAAAGTAATGGCCAGCAGCCTCCCCCACTAAAGTAATGCCCAGCAGCCTCCCCCACTAAAGGAAATGGACAGCACCGTCCCCCACTAAAGTAATGGCCGTCAGCCTCCCCCACTAAATTAATGGCCATCAGCCTCCCCCACTAAAGTAATAGCCAGCAGCCTCTCCCACTAAAGTAATAGTCATCAGCCTCTCCCACTAAAGTAATGGCCAGTAGTTTCCCCCACTAAAGTAATGGCCAGAAGCCTCCACCACTAAAGTAATGCCCAGCAACCTCCCCCACTAAAGGCATTAGAAAGCACCCTCCCCCACTAAAGTAATAGCCAGCAGCCTCTCCCACTAAAGTAATGGCCATCAGCCTCCACCCATACCAGTAATATCCAGAACGCCGTCTCCCACTAAAGTTATGGCAAAACCTCCCACTAAAGTAAGGCCATTTCAGACCCCCCGGTAAGAATGACCCAGCAGCGCTCCCCACATAAAGTAATGGTCATCAGCCTCTCCCACTAAAGTAATGGCCAGAGCCTCACACGCTAAAAGTAAATGCCCGCAAAGCCTTCCCCCAACTAAAGTAATTGGCCAGGCACCTCCCTCCCCCGTAAAGATAATGGAAAGCACCCTACCCACTAAAGTGATGCCCATCAGCGCACCCCCACGTTAAGAAGTAGTGGGTAGCACCCTCCCCACGCTAAAGTAGGTGGGCGCACACGTCCCCACTATAAGTGATGACCATCAAGCCTCCCCCACTAAAGTAATGGCCAGCAGCCTTCCCCTTACTTAATGTGATGCCAAGCAGCCTTCCTCCTATGACTAAAGCTGATGCCCAGCAGCCTCCCCATAAAGTGATGCCCAGCAGCCTCCACCTCTAAGTAATGGCCAGTCAGCCTCTCACTAAAGTTAAATGGCCGCAGCCTTTTCCATAAAAGTGAGTGCCTACCAGCACCCTCCCCTAGTAAGCGACCCTCCCGGAGCCATTCAATAAAGGATGGCCAACGGCTTCCCCTATATAAGTGAGGGCCAGCAAGGGCCTCCCCCAAGAATAAATTCCCAGCGCCCTCACTTCAAATTGCTTTACCTGCAGCATTGTCTTTATACATGGTGTGTTAAACCCACACAAAAAGAAACCGATTACACACCAATGGTATCAAAATATAAAAAGTAACTTTTATATTTCCATGTTTTTTTGTTTAAAAAAAAGGGACAGAAAATTTAAAAACAATTGGGAGAGGACGCACAAACATAGGATGACTTATGGAAACAAAAAATACATCATATACAATACAAATCAATTATTGTAACAACAAGGTTATTCACAAGATTATCTTCTCCACCAACACCTGAAAAGCAGGGTTTGGTTGTCTCATTTCTATGCAGGATTGGAGAAGGTAATCGAAAACTGACTGATCCGACGGTTGGATCCATTCTAAATATGAGGCGTAATAATAGATGTAATTGACATGTAAATTAAGATAGTTATGGTACAGTGAGTACGGAAAGTATGTTTGATTGACTGGGACTTGTTAGGAAAGGGTCAGACACACTTCCCATGTAGACTTTTACAGTCACCGTGCCCCAATGCACATCGAGACATGCCCAAGGGATGCAGAGACAGATTGTGGCAAGGCACAAGATCTGGCCAACAGGTTAAAAATAGACATTTTGCTGCACACTCAGAGGTTCAAAGGTGGGGCGGGGACATCAACTGCCACCAAATCCTTAGCTATCATGATAAAAAAAGGTTCTAAAAAGACAGTAGTCCATCAAATCCAACAACCATTATCGTGTATTCATCTTAAAGAAGGTGTGAAAAAAACTCTGTCTGAGGGGCCGATGGCGCGCTCATCTTGGCTAAATAAATCCCAGCAGAGTGACACATAAGGGCACATTTACTATTGACATGGGACACTTTTCTGCTCGAACTTTGCCAACTGCTTGCACAGGTATTTTAAAAAGTGTTCAAGCAATACTGTGTCGCCCCCGCACTTTTGAGCGGCGGATGCACTATTATTCACGCCCATTTCTGATTGAAGAGGGCGTTCTGCTGCTCATTTGGATATAGTGCACTACATATATCAGCAAAGAGTTTCAAAAGAATGGAGTCGCATGGAACGTGAACAAAAAAAAAAAAGAATAGGTACACTCTGAAGGGAGCAAATGCAGGGGCGCCCCTCCCAATTTATGAAGAACATGCCGCAGGGGAAATCCTAGTCTGGCCCCACGGCCACACACACAGGACAGCACATAGTACCACACTACATAGTTACAAGGACACTGCACGCCAGTACACCCCCTGCACACCAAACCGGACTGCAAATGAGTTTACACACTGAACATATACACACGGCAATCGTACAAACGGTAATAATTACACACTGACACAAGTATATACGGCACTAGTTACACACTGACATCGTACATACTGCACAGAGTACACACTGACATAGTCCACCCCTGCACAAGTTACACAACACTGCAATAGTACATAGCGGACACTGCACATAATACACATGCACATAGTACACACGGGTAATCATACACACTGCACAGGTACATACTGCACCATTAGTAAACCCACTGCACATAACATACTGCAATAGTACACCCTCGCACATAGTACACAAAATAATAACTTTGTTTAAGGCTGGAAGTGCTCTCGGATTCCCTGGACTTTAAATCTCCACCCCCCACCGCAAGCTCTCCAGCGTCAGTTCGAGGTAAGGTAACTATGAGAGGGACACAGCCTTGCTCTTTAAAACCCCGGCCCTCTGACATCACCGGCTGGATCGTACTCCTCCGCAGAGGTGGCTTGCAGCGGGGGGGGCGGGTATAACAGCTAACGTCCGGGGGAAGCCAAGAGGCGGTGGGGCGCGGAGCGCCCTTTGGCATTTTACACGTTAAACAACCAATCCTCAAGACAGGTTAATTAATATTAAAGGACCCATTTAACCAAAAAACTGTTAAGCAGGGGGGAACACTTTGGGACTGTTGCATAAACCCAAAGAGAATGGCTGCCTTCTAAAATGGCTTACCGCCACAATTTACGCAAGCAGGGGAATTAAAGACGCAAGACTGGCCACTCCTATTGACTGTTTGGAGAGCCGGCACATGTGCGGTCAGTGTGATCATCTACAGTGGGCTCAGGGGATGGGCTTGGAGCTGGGGCTCCGGAGGATGGGGCTCAGGCGGATGGGGCTCAGGAGGAGGGGGATCAGGAGGATGGGGTTCTGTGGAGGATGGGGCTCAGGATGGATGGGGATCTGGAGGATGGGGCTCAGGGGGATGGGGGTTCAGGAGGATGAGGGCGCAGGAGGATGGGGCTAAGGAGGATGGGGCTCAGGAGGATGGGGCTCGGAGGAGGGGGCTAAGAGACTTAATGATGGATTGGGCTACATTAGTGGTATTAAAGTTTTTAATGAATACAAATTTTAATAAGAGGAGAATAACTAGTATAATTTACTACTCCTAAGGTTACTGTTTGAATTGCACCTCATGTGCTAATAACACCGGGTTTACATGTACAGGTCCCCAGCAGAATGTGTAACGAATATGCATGCATTTAAGTCATGAATACTATCCTGTAAGTGCACTGAAGAGGAGGTTCCTCTTTCTGTGATTTTCTCCATCCTAATCCCAATGTGACCTAACCAAAGTGTCAATTAGAGTGAAATATATGCGCAAAATCTTTTTGACCAAATTGTGCCTCTCCTCCCCTTTTCTAAACGTGGGCATGTTGGAAGAATTGCGTAACACAAGGTTGGAAATTAGGAGCATCATGGGAGGTTGGGTACAGGATAAAGGGGTCAGAATAGCAGGGGGCCGACAGGTGTAATGGCTGCGGATGGGTCATTACTAAAAGTTACGCCAGAGAGCCTCTGGGGTGGAGGTGGAGTCAAAACTACCATTACAATCCTACCATAGGAAGACCTAGCAATTTCCAGATTGCTTGCCACAAACTGCCAGAGTGTAGTGATAAACACCTGTTAAACACTGAAGGGTTACAACATCTAATCCCCTTTATTGTTCAGGAAGTTTGTGGCGCATGGATGATGAAGCCAATTTGGCAACAAAAATATAAAAAAATGTACAAGCAGTTTGCACTAAAAAGAATGCGCAACATCAGGCAAAAAATAAATGGGTTTTGATCTTCACTCCGTTTTCTTTTATTAGTAAGAATAATTGATAAAAAAAAGCAGAAAAAATATATTTCATAATACATAAAAATAATAAATAAAAAACATTTGACTTTTTGCCCTTAGAAAGCAAAGCACAAATGCGTTTAGAGGTTGTGGTCCCTCCCAATACGTGACAGCTCCGACACCTTATCAATGGAATTGGGAAAAAGCGGATTCTTGGATCCGCTGCGGGCCGCCGGGAGGATAACGCACAACGCCAGCAAATTTACGTAAAATAAGCTCATTCGAATTATCGAAGCACCGAACAACAATGTCAAGTAAGTGTGGCGTTCAGCACTTGAGCCTGCTTCATCTTAGGGAACATGCACAGACTGAGCTTGGGGTTCATGAAAAAGCCCCAATGTGCGCTGGCTCACAGCCCCTCTAAGTGAACCTGCACAGGAATGTTATGTTTAGCTGGTGACAGGTTCCAATAGCCTTTATCAGTATTCTGAAACCTTTCTGTATTATATAATTTATTCATTACCTGGCTCCTTGCAGCATAGGTGGTTAATTTCACTGAAGCCGTGTGTGCCTTTGTATTCTTCGTCCTCCAACTCATACAGCTCTTCAACACTTCTGTCATGTGCATTGATGTAAGACGAAAACTGATATTCTTCAATTGAAGATTGTTTTTCTGTAGGGTAATGCAGAAGAGCCGTCAGTCCTATGGATGTAGCTACCTGCTTCTCACACTAAAATCAAGGCTGAGGTATCCCAAATTTTTGACTGCAACAGTCATCACATACGACCACCAAATCATATCTTATAGGAATATTTCTAGCATAAAGGATTGGGAAGTTATGTAAAAACTGTTGTCCATTGTGTTCCCTGGCTGCTGATGACATCACTGGCCTTCATCACCATTTTCTGTGGGTACTTCATTACGAATGCAACCGAGGAGTGCCAGGGGATCCCTGTGTCCATGTGATTTTCCAAAAATACATTTTTTATCACAATATTGGCCTGGACCCAATATTTTTAAGCCCAGGGGTGAAGATGGCTGCCTGGTGCTGGATCAGTGGTCCTTGTAGTGGCTGCTAAGGTTAACTGGAATTATATACAGAACACATTTAGCCATGTGGGGTTTTCACTCACTAGGCCTTAAAGGGGGCCAAGTTATAATATTTGCATCAAAATCCCCCAATCTGTCGAACACTCAGCACCCCCACTGCAACGCCTCGGGCAGATAACAGTGGTGCGCTAAGGATTTGATATGTTTTAAAATTAAGCCTTCTGAGCCACCCCAGTGACTCTTTGAAATAGATTAATTTGTTTCCTTTTTATTGGTGTGTAGTAATTGAAAAATGGATTATATGTCCTGCATCATAAACATAAAAAGGGAAATTACTCACATTGTCAAAGGAGACAGAAAAAAAATGCTTATTATACCAGGTATTGCAAAATCCTGAAAGACAGGTGTTCTATTATAGTATGATACTAATCCATTGTAACGTTGGGTGGTACCATCTCAAGGAGATCACAATGACCATGTTAGTTTTACCCTGTTTAAACCATTTAACGGTGTTGGGGTTGTAGTTCAGGCGGTGTCATGACAGGGAAGAGGCTAAGCCTGCGCTGTACCATGACCCTTCCTGTTTGCAAGCACTACCCTAAATCACACGATTAACTGGGAAATGGTACCCTCTCTTGGTGTGTGGCAACAACAATTAATTAGCCAAGAGACACACCAAAGACAATAAGTAATGTCAGAAATAAGCTAGACGAGGGTAGACGAAACGCAGTAGTAGTAGTAGCGGGCAAACGGTCCGGCGCTAATGTGCACCTGCTGTACAGCTCCCAGGGCTGACATGAAAAAAAGCATGCAATTGTTGGTCTTTTGTGCTGCATAAGTTGATGTCAGACACCAGATCAAAACTAAATTGGCCGCGACGTACAGAGGCCAGAAGAGTAGTCTAGGTGCAGGCAAAAGGTCATGAAACAGCAAAAAACAAACAGAGAGTCAAATGAAACAAACCGAAGACTTGTGTAACCACTACTGAATATAAAGTCACAGGTGAATTTAACTGTAACGACTGGACACTAGACAGCAGCGGGTGGTTCGGCTCTCGATCTCTAATGTGTCACACATTTTGCACTGAGATGCCGCAAACATGCCAATCAATCAGAGCCTTCAGAGCTTACACCAGGGTGTGTTGTGGTACTCTCCAGCAGGAAAGAAATCAAACTGCAGACCGAAAACTGGAGCAGTCCCCGGTACATGTGTGGCTGCCCAATCAGAAAACCAAGGACAATGGCAAAGAGAGTCAAAAAACAAGCCAAGATCTGGGCAAAGCAGAGTGCCCGTGTGCTGATAGGTCAGTACTTGAAGAAGGGCAGTTAACTGTCAGCACAGGGATACCGCAGATCAAAAGGAAGCAGGAAGATTTGCAAAGATCGTCAAGAAACAGCCAAAAGAATAGGAAACACGAAGATTTAAGTGAGGATCAATAATTCTCGAATCTAACAGCTAGTACATTTATTACGCTTCCACTGGGAGAAGCTTCTGTAAGGAGTCCAAAGGACAGGGAAGATTGATTGTTACAAACTGTAAACTTTACGCATTGATTTGGTTTTCTGTATGGAATATTACATGAAATATGGTCCAGCAGCATATGGGGCAGTATGACCAAAAAAAAAGAAAGTGAATTACCTCCATCCCTTTTCCAGCATCAAGGTGGTCTCTGACCGTAATCAGTGACAGTTTGGCTGCAAGTTCTAGGGGCTGACAGCAAGGGTGCACCAGCCATTAAAAATAGTTGAGGTTCTTGTCTCAGGCAGCACCAACTGCAGCAAGTTTGGGATCAGAAATAGAGGGCACAATTGCGATATCCTCCAATTAGGGCCTAGCCTTTCATGGTGGTTTTGTAGACGTCCAGGCCCAGCATACCGGAGAGTGGCTGGCTATTGGGGCCTTGGAGCAATTCTGGTCACGGTACGTGCTACGGGGTGGGCGGAGGGGGGAAGGGCCTACAGCTGGCAGGGGGGGGGTTCTCCCAGGTGGTTCTTGAGCAAAGCTAAGTAGAGGGAGAAGCTGATGAATAAGGTTTCACCCGGAGAAACCCCTGAGGGTGTTATTTAGGAATCCCTGGGTATGGAGGATGGGGAGCCGTCATGGTGATGTGAAAACTGCCTTATCCAGGGGTTTCATTTTGGATGTGAAACAGCAGGCAATGGCCCTAACATCAGCAACAGCTACAGATTCGGGAAAGCTGATAGAATTAGTGGTCCACAGTAAAGGGTGCTCACAGCCGGTAGATGGAAGCAAGTCCGCAGTGGACCTAATGCTCTGGGACCCCTTTTTCAAGAGGAGAAAAAAGGAAAAAAAAAAAAAAAAAAAGGGGAAAGAGAAAAAAGGACAAGAAAGGAGAGGAGGTAAAGAAGATACTCTACTTCTTTTTGATGCCAGGCAAGTGGCCTGAGGGACACCTCGCGTCGGTAATGGACACTGACAGTGCAGCAGAGATAGGTGCTGCACTCTCCTCGGCTTTGCTTAGACTAGTCTGACTCTGACCATGTGTTTTATACTCCCTAGTGAGGGTGGCAGCACTCTCTAATCCACCTTCAACTTGCTTTTAATTAGAAACCTCATATCATGGTTACAGACAATGAATATGTTAACTGTTGCCTAAACAGGCAGTGGCTGTGCAAAATTCTCCCTTGTTAGACCTCCAGTCTTCTCCCTGGGCATCTCCAACCAAGGAGCGGGTGTATCGGACAACCACCTACCCTTTGCATGTTACACAGGGATCTGCCTACCAAACAGGACCTGCCCTTGAAAAATAGTGTCTCTCATACCCACTGGGGTGGGATGGAGAAGGTGCCGCAGTGAGCTTAGGTTCCCCCTGGTGGCCAGCCACACTTCGCCAAGAATTTGCCTACTTCAAAATTCACTTCATCCCAATGGAAATCCTTTGGTCTGAAGAGGCAACCTGAGGTGTTTGAAGTGTGGGGTCCCATGGTTCAAGTTAATCAGTGTCAGTGTGAAAAAACCAGTGTAAACCACTAGACAGGAGTTGGGGCAGTAGTTCATTACTTCTTCAGTGCTCATCACTGCCCCTAGCTCTAGGGGGTTTCATGGGTCTCAAAAAAAATATTTTAACTGACGTTAGACCCATTCAAATAACTTCCGTTTCTGGTCAGCTTATTGGGTCTCCGGGGGTTTGTTGGGAGAGGGTGGGGCTAATTGCTGTTTTGACCAATGCTGAGCTGTAGGAGTGTACGGGCCAGTTCATGCAGAGCTTTTTGGCTTGATGTAATCAGGAAGGTATTAGATATTATTCTCTTATTTCCTACAGGACGCAGCAACACCCAAAATACATACGAGCTTGTTGCCAATGAAAGTTCTGCTTACTGTCTTTGGAAAGATGTCAGGACAATGTAAGGACACAATAGCCACAACCACAATGCACGCACGACGACCATACACGCACTGCATATACGACGCTTACTACTGAAGTCGTTGTGCGGCTCGGCCCACGCCATGTATTCGCCATTCCTCTTATTTCTGCTGGATTATTTGCTCTGTAAAAGGTATCAGTAAAATAACAAAAAGTACCAGCGCCCCTCTTGTCTGTGGCCATGTCTGGTATTCCATCTCAACTTGTGATGAGACGAACATTGAGATTCAAGTTCTACGAACGGTACTCAAGATTATGTTTGGCGTCAGGTCCAGGGACTAAACCCCTGCTAATTTAACACTCTTTATAACACTGGTTAACTCTTAAACATTGCTAGCCAGGAGCATTCAATGGTCGACTGGGATTAACGACATCCTGGAAAATGCAGTGCACACATACAAACTGTGGTTAAAATGCTCTTGATGTTAAATACCAAGGAAGAGTAAATGCAGGGGGTGCGTAAACCTTGAACTACTGCTATCGTCTGGGTTCGAGGGACCCAAACCCATAGGGGGTCATTTATAAGGGCCGAACGCGTTTTTCCCGACGTGTACCCGAATATTCCGATTTGAAGCCGATTGTAACGAATTGCCAGGGATTGTGTCGCACGCGATCGACTTGTGTCGCTATCGGCGCCGGGCAATGAGCGCCGAAAGAATCGGGGGGCGTGGCGAACAGAAAAACCCGACGTATTTCGGAAAAACCGAACAAGTGCGTCCCCACTTGGTGACACGCTTACCTTCACCTGGTCCGAGGGTGGTGCATTCCGGAGAGTGGAGATGATTTTCAGCGCAGCAGCGCAACCTGGTGGGACGGCGGAGGACTGCCTCTGAATCCCGGCCAGACCCGAATCCAGAGAGAAGAACGCGCCGCTGGAGCGGAATGGGCCGGGTAAGGTAATTTGCCCCATAATGTTCAGCACTGAGCAAAGATTGGGATTGGCTCGTCATCACTGGTCTCATCACCCTTTGGGAAATGAACTGACAATATGATACGCCCATGGTTGAAGATTTTGGGGAAAAGGTAGAGCATTGCTTCAAAATTCCTGACAAAATATTAATTTAGTGTTTTTTAAGTCTTGTGATCCTTTTGGGGGGAGAGGACAGTTTTTGTTAAGTGTGATATAATTTAACAATTATAAGGCTTTATAATAATTGATTGATAGGAAACGACTGGTTACGGTTGGACACTTTCTTAAAATTCATCCATTAGGACGGTCTAAGCTTGTATAGGTAACCTATGTTTTGCCTCTGAGCTGCAGCTTACCATGTTACAGAAGTGCATGGAACAGGAGGGGGGGGAAGGGAAACAGGAGGAGAACTCTTACTCGCCGCCGAGCTCATAGATGTAAAGAACGAGCACAACGTGTCTGCAAATGTACAGTGAGAGTAGCAGGAATGCTACTTTTTACCAATATTTTACGATATGTAACAACGTTATTATTACTGGGCACATTTTACTAAGGGTCGCAGCCACGAATCCGTCGGGGTTTTCCGCAATCGTGCCGATTTTTTCACGCAACAGAAAACGGGGGGCGTGGCCCGCCCGCGGGACACTCGAAGGATTCGGAAAACGCGGAATTTAAAAAAACCATTTGTGTGCAAGATCAAGCACTTCACATACACCAGAAAAAAGCAAGTGAAATCGGCGGGCCGTCGGCGCAGCGAGAAACTGGTGAATACGGCGAACGGACCCTTAGTGAATCCGGCGAGAAACCCAGAATCAGCGTCCGGAGAAACCACCGCTGGGATCGCGAATGGACGGGTAAGAAATGTGCCCCAACATTGTGTTTCTCTCATAGCGTTTCTTACCATTCTTTGTAAATCCCTAAATATTGCGTATGGTCCCAGACATGTAGCCTGCTACAAGTTTTTAATATAATTGTGGTCATCTATGCTCTTAGTTTTTTCAATTGTAACCACATTATGAGTAATGGACATATTACGGGTGTGATGTAACTTAATTTATTTGTTTCTCCTTTTTGGTTGCTTGCACTGATTGCGCCCCTGTTTGATAGTTTGTTTAAAATTGTATTATTTTTTGTTTCCTCGGGGTTAACCTTATTTATCTAAGCAGGCAGATGGGCTCGGGGCTTTTGTACCTTTTCTTGTGCAAATCAGCTGAAATTGCAACACAACAGCCTCCAAACTGTGCCAGCAAAAATTTGCATGAGTGAAAATCATGGGAGGGAAGAAAAGGCACAAAAAGAGGAAAAAACGCGCCAAACACAGTTAAAAACCGTCATGAAAAATTAGAGACTTAGATAAAAAAAAAAGAAACAAGAACAAATGAAAACTAATGATGATAAAGATCTCCATTGTCTGAAAATAGCTAATTGAAAAAAAAACCCTCTGCCTGGTCCTTGACCTCAGATTGGCCACTAACCAGTCCCAGACAATCCGTGGGTTGGGATTTGAACCTTTCTGGGTCAGCTGGGTTTTCCCTTTAGCAAAAGGTATAAATGCAACAGGAACCATTTACACAAAAATCCTTAGGGTACATGTAACGATTACTATACAGTAAACCCAAAGTAAAAATAAAACACTTTGCAGAAGTTTACAGTTTTAGAGTTTTTGCCGGACCTCACACCACCGATCTTCATACAGAAGGTTCTCTGCTACAGATGGATTGCATAATTATCACTAGATTGTAATCTCAACTAAATCCATCACAGACGATGGGCGTTGATGACAGACTGTGTTCGGATGGTGTTTGGGGTGGGGGAGTAATTCCATTGGAAAGAAGCTGGCAGCGGGTACCAAACTTTGGCAAGTAGCATGGAGACCAGAATGGCCAATTTGAAGGATTAGTAGTAAACAGGCCAAACATCCTCGGTTGATCGGTGTGGTATATCCCCACCCAGTAGACCACGAGTGGGTCGTGCTTCCAGACAGGCAGTGTCACCCAGGTCTCCCCACATTTTGTTTTCTTGGGGTCTTCAGTGACAATGAGGTGGAAACATTATCCAACAACCCCACAAGGGGCCCACAGTGTATGAAGCAGCAGGTTGCATAGAGTGGCTGGACTTGAGTTCAACTCAGTCGAGGGTGGCACGGTAGTAGCATAGCCAGAAGGGCATGACCATATGGCCGGTCAATGTAATGAGAGAAGAGGAGAGAGAAATGAGTCACAATGAGATGAATGCAAAACCTTAGAAAGAATTAAAAAGTCCAGGTCACAGTAGATGATTGTGAGCTTTTGGCCATCAGGGATTCTGGAGCAAAAAACCTCTCTGCTTTTTGATCTCAAGGGCAGTATGTCGTGCTTGTAATGGTAGTCTGAAGTACGAGTTAGGAAGATGGTAGTATTGTATGTTTTAAATACCATGGAAACAGCAACGGTTAGAATAGAAAGAATAATAATTTCGTTACGAACTGGCTAAATGATAGTTATTTGCCAAAGATAGATATACCTAGTCGATCAAACACTAGGAAACAGAATCAGATAGAAATTGTGGAATAAGAATAGTTGGTCGCTACAAATGCCAAGTAAGGACTAGAGAAAGAAGAGATAACAATTTTATAGTCCTTGACATGAGCAGCCTGGCGAATGACGGGGATTCTCCTAAGACAATTTCCTTGCGCGAACTGGATTTGATGGACGCCACCATGACGAGTGGGAGTGAGAGCAAGCCGGGGGACAAGAGCCATGGGGTTCAAACACACCTATACAATGACCTCAGAAAACAATCATATCTCGATAGATACATGCTTGATGCAGACGCTATAACGATATTAGTCTATAGTAAGCTTAAGTGGCACCCTATAGAAATAGCTCATGATTCAACAGACTCCTCGTGTTCCTGTGATTTTAACACATTGCTCTGCAATGCGGCTGCCAAACCCCTTCAATATTTAAAAACTTCAGTATTGGACAAGGAGAAAAAGGAAGAAATAAATATACATATCAGATGGATATTTTACATAAGATATCAGAAGCATCGATTTGTGATGACATTATCCATTGCCATGCCCAACAGGTAGGTGCATGTGTAGGTTACCTGTGAAGACAAATCAAGTCATTTGAAAAAACTTAGGGGAAGTCTCACTCAAACTACCTCTAGAGGACTAGAACTTTTATAGGACGTCGAAGGTCTTATCCAAGGTAACATATCCTTTTGGGGGCAACACCATTATACCTGTCGTAATTTACTCGAATGGTTGAGGAGCGAAAATCTCTGACCGGTTATCACCTACAAGGCCAAAAGCACAGTGCGGGCACGCAATGGCCCAGTGTTTAAAGGGTGTGCTTTATTACTCACACAGAATACAATATGCTGGCAGTATTTTTGTAGGCAAAGGTCATTTAATATGTTCAGCCATGCTAACAGTCCCCCAATGATCCCTTACTGTCAGTAACCACTCCCAACCGGCCAGCAAGAGCCAGATGTATCCCATAGTGATGCAAACTGTACTAGTGTAGTGTTCCTCACTAAGAGTGCCCACCCAGCTTATTGAAGACACCTTAACCTGAGGGTGCCAGTTTTTGTGCAGGACTCTTACATTAATAAGGCGGTGCACGGTCCAACAAGCAGGCCCAGAATGCTCCTTTATGTGCAGAGTTTTGTGTCAAGTTGCTTGTACTAAATGGTTGCAAACTCTCATCTAGAAGCAGTGTGCGAAAATTTTTTTTGTATTCTTAAGAAACGGTGCAGAAACAAACCAAAAAATGGTACAAACACATCATAAATACATCTGAAGCAATATTATACATACTAGACAGGAAACTGGTGCAGCAGTAATGGCCATCAGCCTCCCCCGCTAAAGTAATGCCCAGCAGCCTCTCCCACTAAAGTAATGGTCATCAGCCTCTCCCACTAAAGTAATGGCCAGTAGCCTCCCCCGCTAAAGTAATGCCCAGCAGCCTCCCCCACTAAAGTAATGGCCAGCACCCTCCCCCGCTAAAGTAATGGACAGCACCCTCACCCACTAAAGTGATGCCCATCAGCCTCCCCCACTAAAGTAATGGGTAGCACCCTCCCCCGCTAAAGTAGTGGCCAGCACCCTCCCCACTAAAGTGATGCCCATCAGCCTCCCCCACTAAAGTAATGGCCAGCAGCCTTCCCCCCTTAAGTGATGCCAAGCAGCCTCCTCCTACTAAAGTGATGCCCAGCAGCCTCCCCCACTAAAGTGATGCCCAGCAGCCTCCCCCACTAAAGTAATGGCCAGCAGCCTCTCCCACTAAAGTAATGGCCAGCAGCCTTTCCTCCATAAAAGTGAGGCCTACCAGCCACCCTCCCTGCTAAAGTAGATGGCCGCACCCTCCCCTAAGTAATGGGCCACATAAAGGTGATGGCACCGGCTTCCCCTATAAGAGTGATGGCCAGCAATGGCCTCCCCCATAAATTAAATTCCCAGCAGCCCTCACTTCAAATGTCTCTACCCTGCCAGCATTGGTCTTCATCAATGATGTGTTTAAACCCACACAAAAAGAACCAGATGTACACACCAATGTATCAAAATATAAAAAGTACACATTTTATTATTTCCCTTTTTTTATTTTAAAAAAAAAGGGAACAGAAAATTTAAAAACAAATTGGAGAGACGCACAACATCAGGATGACTATGGACAAAAATACAATAATACAATACAAATCACTTATTGTAACAACAATGTATATACAAGATTATCCTTCCCAACCATACAGGGTGGTTTTCTTCATTCTAATATGCAGATTGGAGAAGGTAATCGAACTACCTGTCCGACAGGTTGATCCATTCTAATATAGAGGCTAAAATAGATGTAATGCACATAGTACATACTGCACATAGTACACACTGCACATAGTACACAAAATAATAACTTTGTTAAAGTGCTGGAAGTGCTCTCGGATTCCCTGGACTTTAAAATCTTCACACCCCCCACCGCAAGCCTCCTCCAGCCGTCAGTTGGGTAACTATGAGAGGGCACAGCCTTGCTCTTTCCACACCCCGGCCCTCTGACATCACCGGCTGGATCGTAACTCCTCAGCAGGAGGTGGCTTGCAGCGGGGGGGCGGGTATAAATTAAAGTCCGGGGAAGCCAAGAGGCGGTCGGGCGCTGAGCGCCTTTGGCATTTTTACAAAGTAAACAACCAATCCTAAGAAAGGTAATTAATATTTAAAGGCCCCCATTACCCAAAAAACTTGTTAAGCAGGGAACACTTTGGACTGTGGCATAAAACCCCTATGGTTAAACTAAATTTATGGCTTACCGACACAATTTACCAGCAAGAAGGGGAATTAAAGATCGCCAAGACTGTCCACTCCTATTGACTTTATTGGAGAGCCTGGCACATGTGCGGTCAGTGCTGATCATCTCAGTGGGCTCAGGAGGATGGGGCTCAGGAGGATGGGGCTCAGGAGGATGGGGCTCAGGAGGATGGGGCTCAGGAGGATGGGGCTCAGGAGGATGGGGCTCTAGGACAACTGCACATAGTACACACTGCACATAGTAATAGGGCACTGCACATAGTACACACGGCACATAGTACACACTGCACAGAAGTACATAGTGTACCATGCACATACGTACCCACACTGCGAAATAGTTAAATAGGACACTGCACATTAGTACACACTGCACATAGTACACCGGGACAATGCAATAGTAACCGGACACTGCACATGTAGTACACCATGCAACATAGTACACCAGGACACTGCACATAGTACCAATGCACACACTACACCAGGGACACTGCACATAGTACACATTGCCCATAGTACACACTGCACATAGTAATAGCCACGCACATAGTACACCCGTACATAGTACACAGGACACTGCACACAGTACACAGGACACTGCACCATAGTCACATTGCACTAGTTACACACTGCCCACATTAGTGAAATAAGACACTGCACTAGTAACACACTTGTAATAGTACACAGGAAACTGCACATAGTACAAGGACACTGCAATAGTACCCAATTGCACACAGTACACACTTGAACATCGTAACCACACTGCACATAGTTACACGGACACTGCACATAGTACACAGGACCACTGCACATTAGTACTCATTGCCACCACAACCCACTGCACATAGTACACACTGCACATAGTAACACAGGACACTGGCACATAGTACCAGGAATGCAAATAGTTACACATGCACATAAATAAACCACTGGCATAGTACCACAATGCACATAGTACCAGAACATTGACACACAGTACACACTTGCACAATAGTACACTGACAACAGAGTACACACTGCACATTAGTACATAGGAACGGCATTAGTACCCCAGGGGACCACTGCCACATAGTACACAAGGAAACTGGTTTGTACATAGATACACAGGGACACTGCACATGTACACACTGCACATAGTACAAGGCACAATGCACATAAGTACACAGGACACTGCACATAGGATACATAACTACATTGCGGTAACTAAGTTTTTTTCTTTTGCGACTTCCTGAAAAATCCAACTTTTTACATCACTATATTAAGGCTATCCCCTGATTCTGCTGAGAAATTCCTCTCGTCTTGCTTTTATTCATCAGTTCAACACCGTTCTGCTCACCAGTTCTGAGTTATCTGTGTACTGTAGATCTCTATAGTCAGAGGGGTGTGAGTCAAATATCTTCTATAGCCAAGGACGCACTCACATTTGCAGGGCGGAACAATCTGCTGTTAGTATTTTCTCTCAACCTGTGGCTGGGTTGTACCCGACAGGATTGGCTTGCCCATCGAAATAATTTTTGGAAATGGTGAGTGCTAGAGAGAAAATAATGCTATGTCAAAATTCAGAAGTGGCAAACTTTAACAGGATAACAAAGAGTTGGGATTATTGGTGGTGGAGGTGCCAGGTCATCTTTGAAGGATCTCTCCACCTGTTAAAAACTTTTCCATAAATAGGCTATCTCTCTTCTATGGAATGGGCGGGGACAGTGTTTTTACATGTAATTCGCTTTTTATGTTTGCCAAAATAAATAAATTGTGTAAAAGTGCGTGAAGTGCTCTTTTTTTTCTGGATCCCTGACTTTACATTTCGGACCTTCCACCCCGGCTACTGGCAAGCTCATCGGGCGTCTGCTTTATGCCTCCAGCCCGGCCGAAAGGCTGAGTACTCACGGAGGTGCGCTTGCACGGGCGGTCAAAATAACCCGGGAATAAGAGGCTCTGATGTATCTCCACTTTTACAAGTAAACAACCACTCCAAGAAGGAATTAATATTCGAAAGGCCACCCTTACCCAAAAACTTGTTTAAGCAGGAACACTCTTGGGACCTTGGCGTCATAAAACCCCTATGGTCCTACTTCTCAAATGTTACCTGCGCTTCGACCCACAATAGGACCAGCAAGAAGGGAATTAAACATCGCACATGAGACTCTGTTCCTCCCAATTGACTTATTGGGAGAGCCTTGCACAGTGCGGTCCAGTGCTGATCATCTCAGTGGGTCCAGGGGATGGGCTCAGGAGGATGAGGGCTACCAGGAGGATGGAGGCTAGGAGGATGGGGACTCAGGAGGATGGGGATCAGGGGGATGGGGATCAGGGGGATGGGCCGGCTAAGCGAGGATCCTGATGCTTAGGAGGATGGGGTCAGGAGGATGGGGCTCAGGGGATGGGGCTCAGGAGGAGGGTCAAGGAGGATGGGGTCTGTAGGAGGATGGGGCTCAGGATGATGGGGACTAGGGGGATGGGGCTCAGGAGAGGGGAGGTCAGGGGGAGAGGTTCAGGAGGATGGGCGTCAGGGAGGATGGGGCTCAGGAGGATGGGGCTCAGGAGGATGGGGCTCAGGAGGATGGGGCTCAGGGAGGATGGGGCTCAGGAGGATGGGGCTCAGGAGGATGGGGCTCAGGAGACTTAATGATGGATGTGGGCCTACACTTATTTGGTATTAAAGTTTTTAATGAATACAAATTTGAATAATAGCATGAATAACTAGTATAATTTACTACTCCCTACAGGTCACTGTTTGAATTGCACCTCATGTGCTAATAACACCGGGTTTACATGTACAGGTCCCCAGCAGACATGTGTAACCGAATATGCCTGCATTTCCGTCATGAATTACTATCCTGGTAAGTGCACTGTATTTTCTCCATCTTAATCCAATGTGACCTAATCCAAAGTGTTTAATTAGAGTGAAATATATGCGCAAAATCTTTTTGACAAAATTGTGCCTCTCATTCCACTTTTCTTAAAAGTGGGCATGTTGGAGAATTGCGTAACACAAGGTTGGAAATTAGGAGCATCATGGGAGGTTGGTGTACAGGACTAAAGGGGTCAGAATAGATGTGGTAGGACAACTGCACATAGTACACACTGCACATAGTAATAGGGCACTGCACATAGTACACACGGCACATAGTACACACTGCACAGAAGTACATAGTGTACCATGCACATACGTACCCACACTGCGAAATAGTTAAATAGGACACTGCACATTAGTACACACTGCACATAGTACACCGGGACAATGCAATAGTAACCGGACACTGCACATGTAGTACACCATGCAACATAGTACACCAGGACACTGCACATAGTACCAATGCACACACTACACCAGGGACACTGCACATAGTACACATTGCCCATAGTACACACTGCACATAGTAATAGCCACGCACATAGTACACCCGTACATAGTACACAGGACACTGCACACAGTACACAGGACACTGCACCATAGTCACATTGCACTAGTTACACACTGCCCACATTAGTGAAATAAGACACTGCACTAGTAACACACTTGTAATAGTACACAGGAAACTGCACATAGTACAAGGACACTGCAATAGTACCCAATTGCACACAGTACACACTTGAACATCGTAACCACACTGCACATAGTTACACGGACACTGCACATAGTACACAGGACCACTGCACATTAGTACTCATTGCCACCACAACCCACTGCACATAGTACACACTGCACATAGTAACACAGGACACTGGCACATAGTACCAGGAATGCAAATAGTTACACATGCACATAAATAAACCACTGGCATAGTACCACAATGCACATAGTACCAGAACATTGACACACAGTACACACTTGCACAATAGTACACTGACAACAGAGTACACACTGCACATTAGTACATAGGAACGGCATTAGTACCCCAGGGGACCACTGCCACATAGTACACAAGGAAACTGGTTTGTACATAGATACACAGGGACACTGCACATGTACACACTGCACATAGTACAAGGCACAATGCACATAAGTACACAGGACACTGCACATAGGATACATAACTACATTGCGGTAACTAAGTTTTTTTCTTTTGCGACTTCCTGAAACAAATCCAACTTTTTACATCACTATATTACAGGTATTCCACCTGATCTCTGCTTGAAAATTCTCTCTCTTGTCTTTATTCATTCCACTTCAACACCGTTCTTCTTCACCATTTCGAGTTATCTTGTAGTGTAGATCTCTAATCAGAGGGGTGGAGTCCAGGAAATCTTCTATAGCCAAGGACCACTACATTTGCGGGGCGAACAATTCTGCTTGTTATTATTTTCTCTCAAACCTGTGGTCTTGGGTTGTACCCGACGGATTGGCTTCGCCCATCGAAATAATACTTTTGGAAATGGTGAGTGCCTAGAGAGAAAAATAATGCTAGTGTCAAAATTCAGGAAGTGGCAACTTTAACAGGAAACAAAGAGTTGGGTTATTGGTGTGGAGGCTGCCAGGGTCATCTTTGAAGAATACTCTCCACCTGTTAAAACTTTTCCCATAAATAGGCATCCTCCTCTTACTATGGAATGGGCGTGGACAGTGTTTTACATGTTAATTAGGCTTTTTTGTATGCCAAAAATAAATAAATTGTGTAAAAGTGCTGGAAGTGCTCTTTTTTCCTTGTCTGGTTTCATTTCGATTCCCCCCCGCGCCCACAAGCCATCGGGTCGTTGCTTCATCGCCAGCTTCACGGCGAAACCGGCTAATACGGGGGGCTTGAGGCGGGTAATAAACCCGGATCAGTCGGCGCATTCATTTTTACAAGTAAACAAACCATCACAAGAAAGGTATTAATATTGAAAGGCCCCCCTTACCCAAAAACTGTTTAAGCAGGAAACACTTGGAGCCCGATGCGCGTCATAAACCCATCTTAATGGTCTACTCTTAAGAATGGCTTACTGGCTTACCGACCCACATTAACCAGCAAGAAGGGGAATTAAAGCATCGCAATGAGACTTTACTCCCATTGACTTTATTGGAGGCCTGGCACAGTGCGGTCCAGTGCTGATCATCTCAGTGGGCAGGGGATGGGGGCTCAGGAGATGAGGGCTACCCAGGAGGATGGGGCTCAGGAGGATGGGGCTCAGGAGGATGGGGATCAGGGGGATGGGGATCAGGGGGATGGGCCGGCTAAGCGAGGATCCTGATGCTTAGGAGGATGGGGTCAGGAGGATGGGGCTCAGAGGGATGGGGCTCGGAGGATGGGCTGGAGGATGGGGCTCAGGAGGATGGGGCTCAGGATGGCAGGGGGATGCTCAGGAGGATGGGGATGTCGATAGGATTCAGGAGGATGGGGATCAGGGAGGATGGGGATCAGGAGGATGGGGCTCAGGGGGATGGGGTCAAGGAGGATGAGGGCCAGGAGGATGGGGCTAGGAGGATGGGCTCAGGAGGATGGGGCTCGAGGAGGGGGCTAGAGGAGACTTAATGATGGAGTTGGGCCTACATTATTGGTATGTAAAGTTTTTAATGAATACAAATTAAACATAAAGGCATGAATAACTAGTATAATTATACTCCCTAAGGTTCACTGTTTGAGTTGCACCTCATGTGCTAATAACACCGGGTTTACCAGTAACAGGCCACCCAGCAGAATGTGTAACGAAGATGCATGCATTTAGTCATGAAATTACTAATCCTGTAAGTGCACGGAGGTCTCTTGTATTTTCTCCATCCTAATCCAATGTGACCTAACCAAAGTGTTAATTAGAGTGAAATATTGCGCAAAATCTTTTTGGACAAATTGTGAGGTTTCTCGTTCCACTTTTTGAAAAAGTAAGGCGTGTTGGAGATTGTGTAAAACAAGGTGGGATTAGCGACAAAGGTCATGGGAGGTTGGTGTACAGGACTAAAGGGGTCAGAATAGATGTGGGCCGGACAGGTGTAATGGCTCGCTGGATGGGTCATTACTAAAAGTTAACTCCAGAGAGCCTCCTGTTCTCCTGTTTAGCTGGTGGAGTTAAAACAATAACATTAGAAATCCTACCATAGGAAGACTAGAAATTTCCCCTATTGCTGCCACAAACTGCCAGAATGTAGTGATAACACCTGTTATAACACTGAAGGGTTAACATATAACTCCCCTTTATGTTCAGAAGTTTGTGGCGCATTGGGCTTGATGCAGCCAATTTGGCAACAAACACTATAAAAAAATGTACAAGCAGTTTGCACTAAAAAGAATGCGCAACATCAGGCAAAAATAAATGTGTTTGATCTTCACTCTGTTTTCTTTTCATTAAGTAAGAATTGATAAAAAAAAAAGCAGAAAAAAATATATTTCAAATACATAAAAATTAATAAATAAAAACATTTGAATTTTTTACATTAGAAAGAAAAGCCACCAATGCGTTTAGAGGTTGTGGTCCATCCCAATACTGTGACAGCTCCTACACCTTATTCAATGGAATTGAAAAAGCAGATTCTTGGATCCGCTGCTGCCGGGAGGATAACTGCACACCGCCAGCAAATTACCGTAAGCTCATCTGTAATTATAGAAGCCAACGCACAACAATGTCATATAAGTTGGCTTTCAGCAATTTGGGCCTTCTTCATCTTCGGACTCATGCACATGACTGTAGCTTTGGGGTCATGAACTAGCCCCATATGTGGCAGCTGGCTCACAGCCCCTCTAAAGAGAACCTGTCACCAGGAATGTTATGTTTAGCTGGTGACAGGTTCCAATAGCCGTTGTCAGTATTCTGAAACATTTCTGTATTTATATAATTTTATTTCCCATTACCTGGCTCCTTGCCAGCAGTATGTGGTTAATTTCACTGCAGCCTGTGTGTGCCTTTGTTATTCTTCGATCCTCCACACTCATACAGCTCCTTCCCCACTTCCTGTCATGTGCATTGAGTAAGAAGAAACCACACTTGATATTTCTTCAAATTGAAGATTGTTTTTCTGTAGTGTTTATGCAGCAGAGCCAATCCAGCTCCTCTGAATGTAACTACCTGCCTTCTCACCACTAGTTCAAGACTGAGGTACTCCCCAAATTTTTGCTGCACAGTCATCACTATAGCCACCCAATCCATATTCTGCGGAAAAGGTGTGTTCCAGCCTATTTCTATACCTGCTGCTGTGTTGACTGTGTGCCATTAAAGGAGCTGGGAGTTATGTAAAATTCTTGTTGTCCATTGTGTTCCCTGGCTGCTGCTGACATCACTGGCCTTCCCTCACCATTTTCCTGTGGGTCCATTACCAAATGCACACCGAGAGTGCCCCAGGGGATCCCTGTGTTCCTGTGATGTTTCCAAAAATACATTTTGATACAATATTGGCCTGGACCCAATATTTTTAAGCCCCTAGGAGTGAAGCTGGCTGCTTGTGCTGCATCAGTGGGTCTTTTAGTGGATGCCTAAGGTTAACTTGGAATTATATTACAGAACACATTTAGCCATGTGGGTTTTTGACCCCCTAGGCCAGTGGTGGCGAACTTATGGCACGGGTGCCAGAGGCGGCACTCAAAGCCCTTTCTGTGGGCACCCAGGCCATCACCCCAGTGCACCAGACAGGACTCAAAAAATCTTCCTGCAGTTCCAAGCAACTTAAAAGATGCTGCTTTCAGTTATATATTTAAGTGATACATACTTCACTACCTGGGTATGTAGGAAGAGGGAGAATGAGTAGACAGAGCCGAATTATCTTTGAAATACCTTCTGCTGGCCCCACAATTCTCTGCGTACAGAGGGACACTGGAAAGAAGCTAAAATGATGCAAATTTTCCATCTTGTCCTCAGGAGGCCAATATGATCGAACATTGTTGAAGAACAGGGAGCAATAAGTTACTGCTTTAATTTTTGGTTGCCACCTCGTGATAAATATGGGGGGTTTTGGGTTGCAGTTTGGGCACTCGGCCGCTAAAAGGTTCGCCATCACTGCCCTAGGCCTTCAAAGGGGCAATTATAATATTTGCATCAAAATCCCCAGTTCTGTCTAACACTCAGCACCCCCATCACAACGCCTCGGGCAGCATAACAGTAGGTGCGCTAAGGATTTTGATTAATCTAAAATAAGACCTTCTGCCGCCACCCAGTGAATCTTTGAAATAATCTTTAATTTGTTTCCTTTTTATTGTAGTAATTGAAAATGGATTACTATGTCCTGCGTCAAACATAGCAGGGAATTACTCACAATGCAAAGGAGATCAGAACAAATGCTTCAATATACCAGGTATTGGCAAAAATCCTGAAATACAGGTGTTCTATATAGTATGATACTAATCCATTGTAACGTCTGGGTAATCTCAAGGCTATCACAATGACCATGTTAGTTTTTACCCTTTAAACCATTTACAGGTGTCTGGGTTTTGTAGTTACAGGGTGTCATGACAGGGAAGAGGCACAAACCCTGCGCTTCCCATGACCCTTCCTGCTTGCCAGCCCTACGCTAAATCACAAGGGATAACTGGGCAATGGAACCTCTCTTGGTGTGTGCCAACAACAATTACTTAGACAAAGAGACACAACACAGACAACTAAGTAACGTCAGACATAAGCTAGACGAGGGTAGACGAAGCGCAGTAGAGTGCAAAACGGTCCGTCGCTGTAATTGTGCACCTGCTGTACAGCTCCCAAGGCTGACATGAAAAAAGCGATGCAGATTTTTGGTCTTTTTTGCTGCATAAGTGATGTCAGACACCAGATCAAAACTAAATTGGCAGCGAGGTACAGAGGCAGAAGAGTAGTCTAGGTACAGGCAAAAGGTCATTAAACAGCAAAAACAGAGAGTAAAATGAAACAAACCAGAAGACTTGTGTAACAAATACTGAATAAAGTCACAGGTGAATTTAAATGTAACGACTGGACACTAGACAGCAGCTGGCTGGTTCGGCTCTCCGATCTCTACTTGTGTCACACATTTTGCACTGAGATGCCGCAACATGCCAATCAATCAGAGCTCTTCAGAGCTTACACCAGGGTGTGTTACTCATCCAGCAGAAATCAAACTGCAGACAGAAACTGGAGCAGTCCCAGTACATGTGGTGGCTGACCCAATCAGAAACCAAGGACAATGGCAAAGAATAGTCAAAAAACAAGCCAAGATCTGGGCAAGCAGAGTGCCCTGTGTAGGCTGTAGGTCAGTACTTGAAGAAGGGACTAGTTTATGTCAGCACAGGGATACCGCAGATCAAAAGGAAGATGCAAAGATAGTCAAGAAACAAGCCAAAGAATAGGAACACACGAAGATTTAAGTAAGCAGGATCAATAATTCTAGAATCTAACAGCTAGTACATTATTCCTCTTCCACTGGGAGAAGCTTCTGTAAGGAGTCCACAGGTACAGGAAGATTGATGTTAACAAAATGTAAACTTTACTGCATTGAAATTTGGTGTTTCTTTGTATGGAATATTACATGAAATCTGTCCAGCAGCATATGGGGCAGGTATGACCAAAAAAAAGAAAGTGAATTTACCTCCAACTCCCTTTTCCAGCATCAAGGTGGTCTTCTGACCTTCATCAGTGACAGTTTGGCTGCAAGTTCTAGGGGCTGACAGGCAAGGGTGCACCAGCCATTAAAATAGTTGAGTCTCTTGTCTCAGGCAGCACCAACTGCAGCAAGTTTGGGATCAGAAATAGAGGCACAATTGCGATATCCTCCAATAGGGCCTAGCCTTTCATTGGTGGTTGTAGACAGTCCAGGCCCAGAATACCGGAGTGGCTGGCTTATGCGGCCTTGGGCACATTATGGTCACGGTACTTGCTACGGGGGGCGGGGGGACGGGCCTACAGCCTGGCAGGTCTCCATCAGGTGGTGTGAGCAAGATAAGTAGAGGGAGAAGCTGATGAATAAGGTTTCACCCTGGAGAAACCCCTGAGGTGTATTTAGGAATCCCTGGGTCATGGAGGATGGGGAGCCCGTCATGGTGAAACTGCCTTATCCAGGGGTTCATTATTGGAATGTGAACAGCAGGCAATGGCCTAACATCAGCAACAGATACAGATTCTGGAAAGCTGATAGAATATAGCTGGTCCACAGTAAGGGTTGCTCACAGCCTGGTAGATGGAGCCAAGTCCGGACAGTGGACCTCTGCTCTGGGACTTTGATGCCAGGCAAGTGGCCTGAGACACCTCTGCTTCCTGGTAATGTGACACTGACTAGTGCAGCAGAGATAGGTGCTGCACTCTCCTCTGCTTCTGCTTAGACCTAGTCTGACTCTGACCATGTGTTTTATACTCCCCTAGTGAGGTGGCAGCACTCTCTAATCACCTTCCAACTTGCTTTATAATTAGAACACATCATATCATTGGTTACAGACAATGAATATGTTAACTGTTGCCTAACCAGGCAGTGGCTGCTGCTAAATTCTCCCCTTTTTTAGACCTCCAGTCTCCCTGGGCATCTCCAACCATGGAGAGGGTGCTATTCGGAACAACCACCTACCCTTTGCATTGTTACACAGTTATCTGCTACCAAACAGGACCTGCCACTTGAAAATAGTGTCTCTTCATACCCACTTGGATGGGATGGAGAAGGTGCCGCAGTGAGCTTAGGTTCACCCCTGGTGGCAGCACACACTTCAGCCAATAATTGGCCTCCTCCAACAATTCACTTCCTCCTCAATGGAAATTCCTTTGGTCTGAAGAGGCACCTGATTGTTTGAAGTGGGTCCCATGGCCTTCAAGTTATCAGTGTCAGTGTGAAAAACCATTGTAACCATTGACAATGAGTTGGTGCAGGGAAAGTTCACTTTCTTCTTCTTGGTCCTCCCTGCCCTAGCTCCCAGGGGGTTTTCCATGTGTCCTCAAAAAAACTATTTTAATTATGTAGCCCATTCAACTAAACTTTCACTTCTCCTTTTCAGCATTATTGGTGTCCGGGGGTTTGTTTGGGGGAGGGTGTGGCTAATTGCTGTTTTGACCACTGCTGAGCTGTAGGCTGTACCGGGCCAGTATCATGCAGAGCTTTCTTGGCTTGATGTAATCATGGAATGTATTATATATTATTCTCTTATTTCCTCACAGGAAGCAACACCAATACATACGGCTGTGGCAATGACAAGTTCTGCTTACTGTTCTTTGGAAATATGTCAGACAATTGTAAGGACACAATAGCCACAACCACAAGCCCGCCACCGACGACCACTACACGCCCTGCATCTACTACTCTTACTACTGAAGTCGTTTGTGCGGCTGCCCACGCCATGTATTCTCCATTCCTCTTATTTCTGCTCGGATTATTTGCTGTAAATGTATCAGTAAAATAACAAAAGTACCAGCGCCCCTCTTGTCTGTGGCCATGTCTGGTATTACATCTCAACTTGTGATGAGCGAACATTGAGATTCAAGTTCTCCCGAACCGGATACTCAGAATTATGTTTGGAGTCAGGTCCAGGGACTAAACCCCTGCTAATTAACACTTTATAACACTGGTTAACTCTTAACATGCTGCCAGGAGCATTTCAATGGTCGACTGGGATTAACGACCTCCTGGAAAATGGCCGTGCACACATACAAACTGTGTTTAAATGCTCTTGCTGTTAATACCCAATTGAAGAGTTAAATGGCAGGGGGTGAGCTAAACCTGAACTACTGACTATAGTCTGGGTTCGAGGGACCCAAACCCATAGGGGGTCATTTACTAAGGGCCCGAATCGCGTTTTCCCGACGTGTTACCCGAATATTTCCGATTTGCGCCGATTGTACCTGAATTGCCCCGGGATTGTGTCGCACGCGATCGGATTGTGTCGCATCGGCGCCGGCATGCGCGCGACAGAAATCGGGGGGCGTGGCCGAACGAAAACCCGACGTATTCGGAAAAACCGAAAAAGTGTCGCTTGGTGACCGCTTACCTTCACCTGGTCCGAGGTGGTGCATTCCGGCGCGTGGAGATGATTTTCAGCGCAGCAGCGCCACCTGGTGGACGGCGGAGGAACTGCCTTCATGAATCCCGGCCAGACCCGAATCCAGAGCAGAGAACGCGCCGCTGGATCGCGAATGGGCCGGGTAAGTAAATTTGCCCCATAATGTTCAGCACTGATGCAAAGATTGTGGATTTGGGTCCGCTCATCACTGGTCTCATCACCATTTGGGAAATGAACTGCAATATGGATCCAGCCCATGGTATGAAGATGTTTTGGGGAAAAGGTAGAGCATTGCTTCAAATTCCTGACAAAATATTTAATTTTAGTGTTTTTTAAGTCTTGTGAGTCCTTTTGGGGAGAGACAGTTTCTTTTTAATTGCTGATATAATTACAAATTAAGGCTTTACATAATATATTGTATTTATAGGATAACGACTTGTTACAGGTTGGACACTTTCCAATAAATCTCATCCATTAGACGTGTCTCAGCTTGTATATGTACCTCTGTCTTTGCCTCCTGAGCTGCAGCCTTACCCTGTTCTCAGCATGCATGGAACAGGAGGGGGGAGGAAACAGGAGAACTCTTACTCTCCAGCAGAGCTCATAGATGTAAAGAAAGAAGCACAAAGGGTCTGCACACTGTACAGTGAGTAGCAGGACTGCTACTTTTTACCAATATTTTTACGAATATGTTATACACGATATACTGGGGCACATTTACTAAGGGTCCGCAGCCACGAATCCGTCGGGTTTTTCCGCAATCGTGCCGATTTTCACGCAACAGAAAACGGGGGGCGTGGCCGCCGGACAACTCGAAGGATTCGGAAAAACCGCGGAATTTAAAAAACCATTTGTGTCGCAAGATCAAGCACTCACATACACCAGAAAAAAGCAAGTGAACTCCGGCGGACTTCGGCGCAGCAGCGACACCTGGTGAATATCGGCGCACGGACCTTAGTGAATCCCGGCAGAACCCGAATCAGCGCCGGAGAACCCACCGCTGGATCGCGAATGGACCGGGTAAGTAAATGTGCCCCATTGTGTTTCTCTCTAGAGTTTCTTACCATTTTGTAAATCCTAAATCTTGCAGTATGGTCCCAGACATGTAGGTCCTGCACAAGTTTGTTAATATAATTGTGTCTACTGGCTCTTTCGTTTTTTCAATTGTAACCACATATGAGTCCTGGACATATTACGGGTGATTTAACTTAATTTTTCTTTGTTCTCCTTTTTGGTTGCTTTGCACTTTATTTGCGCCTGTTTGATAGTTTGTTTAAAATTGTATAATTTTTTTGTTTCCTCGGGTTAACCTTATTTATCTAAGCAGGGCAGATGGGCTCGTTGGATTTTGTACATTTTCTTGGTGCAAATCAGCTGAATTGCAACAAAAAAGCCTCAAAACTGTGCCAGCAAAAACTTTGCATAAGTGAAAATCATGGGAGGGAAGAAAAGGCACAAAAAGAGAAAAACGAGCCAAACACAGTAAAAATCCTCATGATAAATTAGACTTAGATAAAAAAAACAAGAAACGAGAACAAAGAAAACTAATTATGATAAATGATCTCCATTGTCTGAATAGCTAATTGAAAAACCTCTGCCTGTCCTGACCTCAGATTGTCCACTAACCACGTCCCAGCCAATCTCGTTGGCGTTGGGATTCTGAACCTTTCTGGGTCAGCTGGGTTTTCCCTTTAGCAAAGTCTAAAATGCAAACAGGGAACCATTTACACAAAATCCTTAGGGGTAACATAGTAACGATTACTATACAGTAAACCCCAAGTTAAAAATAAAACAATTTTGCACAATTTTACAGTTTTAGAGGTTTGCCCGGACCTCACACCACAGCACTCCACTACAGAATGGTTCTCCTGCTACAGATGGATTGCACTATTCTCACTATGATTGTAATCTCAAATCACTCCATCACAGCCGAGGGGCGTTGATGACCAGGACTGTGTTAGGATGGTGTTTGGGGTGGGGAGTCATTCCATTGGAAAGAAGCTTTAGCCTGGGTCACAACACTTTGGCACGTAGCATGGAGATCCAGAAATGGCCAATTTGAAGGATTTCTTAGTAACCAGGCCAAACATCCTCTGTTGCATCGTGCTGGTATATCCCCACCAGTAGACCACGAGTCTGGGTTAGTGCTTCCAGACAGTCAGTGTCACCCAGGTCTCCCCCATTTCTTGGGTCTTCCTTGACAATGAGGTGGAAACATTATCCAACAACCCCACAAGGGGCCCACAGTGTATGAAGGCAGCAGGTTGCTAGGAGTGGCTGACTTGATTTCAACTCAGTCGCTGGTGTCACGGTAGCCTAGTCCTAGCAGTGGCATGAGTCACAACACTCATGGCCGGCAATGTAACGAGAGAAGAAGGAGAGAAACTGCGTCACAATGAAGATGTAATGCAACAACCTTGAAAAAGAACTAAAAAGTCCAGTCACAGTAGCTGATGTGAGCTTTTGGCCCATCAGGCATTCCGGAGCAAAAACCTCTCTGCTTTGATCCTCAAGGGCAGGCAAGTCTTACTTTTCATGGTCTTCTGAAGTACGAGTTATGAAGTATTGTATGTTTTACATACCATGGAAAACAGCAACGGTATAATAGAAAGAATAATAGTGTTCGTTCCGAACTGTCTGAATGATACTTATTTTCCAAGATAGACTTATACCTAGGAGATCAAAACTAGGACCCAGATCCTATAGAACTTGCGGAATAATATAATAGTGTAGCTACAAATGCCAAGTACAGGCGGTCCCCTACTTAAGGACACCCGACTTACAGACAAAACATAGTTACAGACAGACCCCTCTGACCTCTGGTGAAGCTCTCTGGATGCTTTACTATAGTCCTAGACTGCAATGATCAGCTGTAAGGTGTCTGTAATGAAGTTTTATTGATAATCCTTGGTCCCATTACAGCAAAATATGTTTAAACTCCAATTGTCACTGGGGCCAAAATTTTTTTTGTCTGGATCTACAATGATAAAATATACAGTTTCGACTTACATACAAATTCAACTGGTTTGATGGATATCCAGATATAGAGACCAACTGATATAAGACCAAAGAAGTCAAACATTTACAATATGATGACATCACGGTCACCGATTGTCAGGATCAAGTAGATGACAAGGATGTTGTTGTAAACTGAAATCTGACTTCCTGAAGTATATAGTAAAGCTAAGTGGCAACCTATAGCGATAGCTCGTATGGATCTCCACAGATGAGGTCTTGCCAAACCCTTGATATTTAATAACTTCAGTATTGGACATCAAAACAGGAAGATAATTAATTTATATTTACATATCAGATGGAGGTGATCCTATATACAGGTCATGACTCTCTATTGAGCACCCAGGAGGAAGGTGATCGTCCAACTCTACTTCATCATGAAGACTGTAATGAGCATTGCTGTGATATTATCCATCTCCATCCCAACAGGTAAGTGTATGCTTTATGTTACCTACGAAGACCACCCAAAGCATTTGAACAACTTAGGGGAAGTCCTTTACTTCAAACTCCCTCTAGAGACTAGAACTTTTCTAGGACGTAGAAGGTCTTATCCAAGGTCATCCATCCCTTGGGCCACCACCATGTCATACCTGTCGTCATTTACTCTGCAATGGTTGATGAGAGAAAATATCTGACCGGTTATCACTTACCTGGCCAAATCACGTGCTGGGCAATCAATGGCCACATCATGTTTAAAGGGGTTGTCTCTGATATAACAAAATTATTACTCCACCAAGCAATACAATCTGCTGGCAGGATTTTGTAGGGAAAAGGTACCTTTAATAGGTTTCTTCCTTGATAACAGTCCCCCAATGATCCCTCTACTTTCAGATAATCCACTCTCATGCACGCAATAGGCCAGATTTATCCATAGTGATGCAAACTGTACTATGTGTAGTTTTCCTCACTAAGAGTGCACCAGATTATTGAAGACCACCTTAACTGAGTGTGCCAGTTTTTTTGTAGGACTCTCAACATTAATAAGGTGGTGCACGGTCCCAATCGGCCCCAGAATGCTCCTTTATGTGCAGAGTTTTCTGTCAAGTTGCTCTGCTAAATGTGTTGCAAACTCCATCTAAGAAGCAGTTTGCTGCACATTTTTTCTGTCTTATCGGCACAGTGCAGAAACAACACTAAACTGGTGCAAACACATCATAAATACATGTGAAAGCAATATTCACCTGAATTTATGTGCATGGTTAGACAGGAAACTGGCGCAGGAAGACTTTGGTACAGGTTTGTGATTCTGGAAGAGGTTGCGGTTTCATGGACAGGACAGTAGTACTACATATCAAAGGGGAAAGTATAACCAGTCATGAGTGAACTGAGGATTGGATATTCAGAGTGTTCCTGGTCTACGCCCTCGCAGCTGACTGACTTGCTTGTCAATCAATCAACCCACACCTGAAAACCCCCAGCTCAGAAGTAAGATGAAATTACTCAGCTTTCCACAAAACACACACCCAGCTCAGCCAGCAGAATTAACTCTGAAAGTCATCTGTCAAGCTCCAACAGAGAAGCCCTGAGTATTAACAAGCTCACAACACTTAAGACAGAATCCATTCAGAGTTGTGACAACCACCGTCCAGAGGACCTAACAACCCACCCACAGGCCAGCACAACATTTTTCCCATTATCAGATAATATTATCACAGCATAGAACAAAAAAGCAACAAAAAAATTCACAAATTCACAAAATTCATCCCCACAAGCAGCAAATAGCACAGAACACTTTGGAATTCCTCCATTATCACAACATTCCACAACGTACAGCAAACAAAAACAGCTAAAATCATAGTGGTGCACACATTCCTCACTACAAGCAGCAAATACCACAGCGCTGCACGCAATTCCTTCCCACAAGCAAAAAATATAGTACAACACAAAATCCACTGCCCTGTGAGTGATGTCACATAGAGCTCAGGTTTAGGCTACCCGCACATGACGAGTAAATTTGGGCATGCGTTAGTGGCACTTTCTACAGCCAGCACACGTCCTCATTTGCTTCTACAGGTTTATACACATGGGAATGAATTTCACAGCCATGTGCATGAGCCGACTGTCTGAGACACAAACCATAGACCAGGTCCTATTTTTGCTTGTTTTTGCACCTCATTGGTGTATGAGTGGAGTGGATGTCTTACAGGATACCAACAGGTCCACAGGATCCTTGTTTTTGTCCAAAATGGCTGCACACTTTGTGTGAAGGTCGCCTTAATCTCAACTGACGGCTGAGACAGCTGGTAGGGGCGGCGTCCAGGAATTCCTTTATGTATCTGCCCAGTTCTCATTTGGTCACTGGTTTTACTAGTCTTTTGTTTCTGCTATTATGTACCTGACTCTTGCCTCTACCTTGCTCCCTTGACCAGGCAATCCTGACGAGTCTCTTGTCCGTCTGTCCTGCGTTTATTTCTCATCTCATCTGAGCACATACTGAGAGTAGGGACTGTCTTCTAGTTATTCACTGTCACTAGCGAGGTCCGGGCAATCGGCCAGGGACTGGGTGGTGGGTGAGATAAGGGCCTGCACCCCTCCTCTGTCTAAGAAATATCGTCTCCAATTACCTCATAAATTGAAAGTATACATTCTGACAAATCCACTAATAATTTAGAAATATAGAGGACCTACATTGTGAACTGGATGTTATATGAGGTATTATTCATTCATATTTCTAGAATATTCTAATAGATACATTAATATCCGAAAGGAAACTCCATGGCTGCGCAGTGTCCGAGCTCCCGATTAGGAGGAGTGCAGCGCCCGAGGTCCTGGCAGGCTTGAAGAAAGGTAGACAGCGCTCCGACGTTTCGGTGCACAACATCTGAATACATAATATATTTCTGCTCCGCTGTTTATTGGCATTTGGAGTGGTTCCCACATGATAGTGCTATGACAGTGCTACCGAGCCGGGCTTTACCCAATGGTCTCCTCTGTCCTGTATTGCTGTGGATGCCACCTCCTTTAAATTCTGTAAAATGCCCGGGAGATGAATCACTTCTCCAAACGGATAAAACAGGTATCTCTTCTATGTTATATCACTGGAGCTTATTGCCAGGGCAGATTTTTGATAAAATGGAAATATAATTATTGCCAGAAATATAGATTATGCTGGGAGCAGCTAGAATCATAGAAATGAAAAAAAGAAATGCCCCACATACCTGCTAAAGGGCTGTGTGCTCTGCTCGGCTTCCAGTTCTGTCAGATTGAAAGTGATGATGCCACAAATGTCATTCTGGCCAATCAGCAGCTTTAAATGTAGATGAACTTCATTTGACTCCTGAGTAGGGGTAACACCCACGATTGGTGCTGGCACTGAGCGTGGGTGTTACCTTATAAATGCCACTAACAAATCCACTTTTCTAGAGGATCTCCGATCCCAGATGAAGTCTGGCTGGTGTTAAAGAGGGGGGTAGTGGGGAATGGGTGAGCCAAACACAGAACCCCATCTTGTGGCTGACATTCGGGTCTGAACCAGCAATTTTCAGCACTTATCCAATGTTCGGATGAGCATATGATTATTAATAAGGCCAATGATTGGCTAAGCAGTCACATGAACAATAGATGTGATGTCTTCACTTGTCCTGGAGGCACAATGTGCAGAACCTCAGGGGTTGTACCAACTATTTCAGTTATCCCCTATACACAGGAGATGTTATAATGGGATAGGGGATTACAAGATGTTTGGTGATTGTCCAACTGATGGAACCCTAGACTCCCAGTAATCCAAAGAATGGGGGTCCTCTTCTCACTACAGGGTGGAGCGTCAGTAAGAGTAGGTGTTTTGTTGCTCCATTAAGGGAATGTCGGAAAATAGTTGGCGACACCCCTCTCACCAAGTGGTTAAGGCATTTAAAATCAAAACAAATCATAATGCCCATTTGCCCCTGCATAAGGGCGTTGATAGACAATGGGATGGGCATCTATGACCCCCGTAGGAGTTGTCATTTGTCATTAGGGGTAGGTTGGCTCTACAATTAGGAAACCTGCTCATCCTAAACACATACATGCAAAACAGCTATTAATAAATTGGTCTCTGCAGGACAAGAAATTCTTACGAGGGCGACTAGAGGATGAAGAACACGGAGATTCTGGGATGTTGGGAGCTGGACCTATAGCTCGTACACCTCCTCTCCTGCTCCAGTGGCAACACAAGTAATTGAGAAGGTGGTCAGATGTTCCAATCCTTCTATTTACAAGTTTCCATGGTGATAGCGATACCGATTCTATTGCCACCGATTCTATTGCCACCGATTCTCCTGCCACCGATTCTCCTGCCACCGATTCTCCTGCCACCGATTCTACTGCCACCGATTCTACTGCCACTGAACTGTTTCCTTACAAGTTGTTGCTTGTTGTGCAGTCATTGCCTTTAGGGAATCATCAAAAATCCTGTTAGAGTAAAAACTATTCTCTTTCCACATAAATTGTTGTCACTTTACTTTTTGTCCTACTGAACAGAACTTAAACACCACAGCCTAAGAAGACCAGGTCGCACCTTAAAGGGTTGTCCCAAATGTTATTGTCCAATGGAATGGAGGAAATGATATGATCAGAGAACATCCTGACTGATCGAGAGAGTCAATGAGTAGTGGACAGTAAGAACCCGACTCAATTCTCCCTTAGTGTCCTCCTAGATGGTACGATGCAATGTATCCATCTGAGAAACTGTCTGTAATTCTGCCCTCCTGCAGGCAATGCATTACCCCCATGTAATACTCAGGCCCTAAGGGGATTGTTAGTCTTAGTAAGTAGAAGAACCAAATGTGGAGAGACCGGTTTTCTTCAGGTCCTGAGAAGAAGACAATGTAGAAGCAGCGGAGCTGTCACTGAGATATTTACTGTGTTACAACCTTAATGATTTGTAAGATTGTTTCCCACCATTGCTGTGTCAGTATGGAGACCACATTGTACTATACTGGAGGCGCGAGGAACTCGTCTGACCTGTGATCAATTTAGAAATATGTCTTGTTCTAGTGTAAAACCTAAATACTGAAGATTGTTTGCATAATGTATGTATCATATACTGTATATACAGTCCCCCATAGTAGTAATATATACATATACAGCCCCAGCATGGTAGTAATATATATACAGTCCCCCATAGTAGTAATATATACATATACAGCCCCAGCATGGTAGTAATATATATACAGCCCCCATAGTAGTTATATATACAGCCCCCCATTGTAGTAATATTTATACAGCCCCACATAGTAGTGATATATACATATACAGCACTCCATGGTAGTAATATATATACAGTCCCCCATAGTAGACATGGCTCTGCTTGTTTATGTTTCTTCTATTTTTATGTGAAAAACTGCCCCATCAGGGTTTTTCCAGAATTTTAGAAAAACCCTTTGATGTATTCTCTGTGTGTGGACTACAAAGGTATCCGAAAAATCTAAGTTATTATTGTCAATATTTCTACCAACCTTCAGAAGGTATAATTGATGTACACAACACAAATCTCTTAAAACTGGATTTACCAAATATTCAGCAAAAACAAGGATGAAGTAAATGAACCTTTCATAAGTCCAGCCGAAAACAATCTCATTCTGGGGATCCCCAGGCCTCGTGATATAGAACATAAGCTGAATATGGAAGAGGGGATTATAAAAGCAGGTGCTGAAGACCCCACCAATTAGTCATGGAGGAGGTGTCACAGGTGCTACTGCAACCCATGTACCGGGTCGCAGGCTCACCCTTGCCCCCCTCTGCACCCCGGGACCCCCACGGCTGTCTCTCAAACATTTCCACGATCCACCGACAATCTTCTCGCTCCGGCGCGCATCCCCTTCTCTGATAATTGGCTCTGGCCGTCTGCCCTTCCCGGCCCTTTCCTGTGTCCCCTGCCGAATCTTTGTGCCTCAAAAAGTGCTCATTTTGTGCTTGTTTTGTGAATTCCTGTTGTGACCCCAGTTCCGTCCATGACTACGCTCCTTTGCTGTCTGCCTGGACCTCCTGCTTTGCCTTTGATCCTGTGCTGCCTGTCTTGACCTCCTACCTGTCTCCGACCACAGTTCCGCCTGACGACTCTGTACCTCATCTTGGCCACCACCATGTCTCCCCTGTGGAATGACCTGATGATACCACGCCGCAGCAAGTACAACCCGCTTTGCGGCGGGCTCCAATGAAAACCAGGTGCCATTTAGATTCTGGTCCCAGGTGTCGGCTTACGTCATTGTCCTCGGTAGTACAGCAGCTCCACTACCCCAGAAGCCTTACATGACATCCAGTAATATTACAGGTACATAGGATGAGGTTAGAGCATGGAGGCTTCATGCTGAATGATTCAATCCTCATAAGCTAACTACTAGATAAAGAACCAAACTCTCTAGTGTCAAAAAACATCATAATAACATAAAATAACATCATAATCTTGATTGGAAACAGACAAAAAACATTTGCACACGTTACCAATTAAAAAATGCAAAGGAGACCCGGATGATGATCACTTAATTACCACCCACTGTACAATCACCTAGTGATGATGGTGTAACCCCCTGTGTGTAACCTTGTCTTAGAGAGTATAAACAGTCATGTACATATACAGCCAAGAGACCGGGTCCAAAGAAAAAATGGCAGACGCTAAAAAAACAATAAACCAATCAATCCTCCAGAGACGAATCAAGAATCCAATTGTGTAGTCACCAAACTGTACAAGTCACCACAGCACAAATAAGTACACAGTACCAATGGCTGAAGCCAAGCTATGGAGAACCTGAACACGGGTGGGAGGTTTCCCACATGAATCGTCCTCAAAGATGACTTCCTCGGGGTACCCAACTCACCATAAATATGATCCCCCATCCCTCGGGCCCTAATGACCCTTTTATACACTCTGCATACTTTTTTTTTGGTGGATACAAGCTTTCGTGTCCATCATGCGAGGCTTCACGAGACGAGATGACCAGATACTGTTTATATAGTTTCCTGTGTAGAACATGAATTTTGCCTGTTCCACAATCTCCCTTTTGAAGAACCTACAGATGATTTCAAAGATGGGACAACCCTTCTGTGTGATACGTGATGAAGTTTGAACCAATTGTACTTTGGGAGCGGATGTGGACTTTGTACATCATGGACGGATTTTTCCTTCACCTTCAAAGCCGTGAATGGACCTTAATTTTGACCATCTTTATTTAGAGAAGGCTGTTCAGCAAAAAAGTGTTTCGGATCTCAATGTTCATTTCAGAGATAAAAATATATACTGACATAGTCCGCCTGTCAGTACACCAGGAGACATGGAGAAGATACCAGGGGAAAGGCCAGTAGACTAGGAGAGATGGAGGAGATACCAGTAGACAGGCCAATACACCAGGAGGCATGGAGCTGATACCAGGAGACAGGCCAGTTCACCAGGAGACATGGAGGAAATACCAGGAGACAGGCCAGTACACCAGAAGACATGGAGGAGATACCAGGAGACAAGGAGGAGATACCAGGAGACATGGAGAAGATACAAGGGGAAAGGCCAGTAGACCAGGAGAAAAATGGAGAAGATACCGGGAGACAGGTCAGTACACTAGGAGACATGGAGCCGATACCAGGAGAAAGGCCAATACACAAGGAGAGATGGAGGAGATACCAGTAGACAGGCCAATACACCAGGAGGCATGGAGCTGATACCAGGAGACAGGCCAGTTCACCAGGAGACATGGAGGAAATACCAGGAGACATGCCAGTACACCAGAAGACATGGAGGAGATACCAGGAGACATGGAGGAGATACCAGGAGACATGGAGGAGATACCAGGAGACATGGAGCTGATACCAGGAGACAGGCCAGTTCCCCAGGAGACATGGAGGAAATACCAGGAGACTGGCCAGTACACCAGGAGACATGGAGGAGATACCAAGAGACAGGTCAGTACACCAGGAGACATGGAGGAGATACCAGGAGACAAGACAGTACACCAGGAGAAACAGAGGAGATAAGCCAATATACCAGGCCAGGAGACAAGCCAATATACCAGGAGACATGGAGGAGATACCAGGAGACATGGAGGAGATACCAGGAGACATGGAGAAGATACCAAGAGACAGACCAGTACACCAGGAGACATGGAGGAGATATAAGGAGACAGGTCAGTACACCAGGAGACATGGAGGAGATAAAAGGAGACAGGCCAGTACACCAGGAGACATGGAGGAGATACCAGGAGATAGGCCAGTACACCAGGAGACATGGAGGAGATACCAGGAGACATGGAGAAGATACCAGGAGACAGGCCAGTACACCAGGAGACATGGAGGAGATACCAGGAGACAGGACAGTACACCAGGAGAAACAGAGGAGATACCAGGAGACAGGTCAGAACACCAGGAGACATGGAGGAGATACCAGGAGACAGTCCAGCACACCAGGAGACATGGAGGAGATACCAGGAGACAGACCAGTACACCA